>JARYGA010060242.1:0-46757 GCA_030545235.1 Helianthus tuberosus
GACGCTCAACACGCTTGTTTTCTCGAGAAACACATTGTAGGAAGAAAGGATTCTTGGAACCGAAAATCCACTAGTAAATAAACTGAATGGTATTTTTCACTATCTCGACCGAATTTGGATTCCCAATCGTCATAATCTCCAAGAGATATTGATGACGGAAGCCCACAAATCCCGATATTCCATTCATCCCGGTGCCGACAAGATGTACCAGGACCTCCGTACCAGGTATTGGTGGCCTGGAATGAAGAAGGATATCGCTCTCTATGTTGCGAAGTGCCTAACTTGCTCGAAAGTTAAGGCCGAACACCAATGACCCTCTGGCTTACTCGAACAACCTGAGATCCCGATGTGGAAATGGGAGAGTATAGCTATGGACTTCATTACGAAACTCCCTCGCACGCCATCAGGTCACGATAGCATTTGGGTTATTGTTGATCGTCTTACGAAATCCGCTCTCTTTTTACCGATACGAGAAGACTACAAGGTTGAACGATTAGCACGAATCTATACCGACGAAGTAATTTGTCGACATGGGACACCTCGTGACATTATCTCTGACCGTGATGGTCGATTCACCTCGCGTCTTAGGGAGACTTTCCAATCCGCTCTCGGTACTACTCTAAATCTTAGTACCACTTTCCATCCCCAGACCGACAGTCAGATTGAGCGCACGATTTGCACCCTTGAAGACATGCTTCGCTCGTGCGTTATAGATTTTGGTGGTAATTTTTCGCATTTACCTTTAGTCGAATTCTCATACAACAACAGTTATCACGCTAGCATTCAAATGGAACCCTTTGTGGCATTATATGGTAGAAAATGTCGATCGCCTATTGTATGGCATGAGATCGGAGATGCTCAAATCACCGGTCCTGAGTTATTACAAGAAACGACTGAAAAAATCCTCCAAATACGAGACAATCTCTTGAAAGCTCAGAGTCGTCAAAAGAGGTACGTCGATAAACGCCGCAAGCCCCTTGAGTTTGAAGTTGGTGATCACGTACTCCTAAAGGTTTCACCTTGGAAGAGGGTGATCTACGGGTTAACTAATTTAAACCATGTTTTCGATTATCGCTACGGGTTAACTAATTTAAACCATGTTTTTAAGCGCATTTTAAACGCTAATTACAATGCATATTACAACACAGTTAACGCATTCAACACTGTTTACAATGCATACTATTTAAACGCATTTCATTGCTTGGTTACATCGCATGTTTCTACTAAACGCTATCACAACGCCATCTCCACGCATACTCAACGCAGACTCGAAACGCGGATTTATGTTATATGTTATGTGTGATTATTTGTTTAAATGTTATGTGGTTATCAACGCAACGCTTACACGCTCAACACTTACTCGCAACTCTCTAAAAAAACGCAAACACAACGCTTAACACACGAAAAGAAAGTTGGAAAACTAACTCGCACAACTTGGCTGATCGAATGGACCATCAGACCGGATGGCCGTCCGACCGAAGGGCCATTCGACCGAACGCCATTCGACCACCTCTCCACTGCCATACTCTCACACTCTCGCCTATAAATAACACCTGTACACCACAGTCACTGATGTGACATCTCCATCTGACCACTCGCTCTCAAGCCACTCTCAGACACTTTTCATCCCGATTCAAGGCTATTTCATAAGTATTTCTCCTAAAATCTTGTACAATCATCATCACCAAACACTTCTACATCATCTTCTCCATCAAGATCACACACAAACACTTTCTTTTCTCCGAAATCACTTATTTGGACCTCTTGAAGGTGTTCTTCACTCATTTTGCTTATGCAAGCTATTGTGAAGCACCAACTCATCCAGATTGGTTCAGATCTAAGAGATTTCCACCATGATTCAACTAAGATCTCGACACTTTACAACTGATTTCAACTTTTCTTCAACTTTTCTTCTCAAAACCAGTTGGATTTGGACTCAAGCTGACTTGTTCCTTAGTCTAGAGCCGGCTTGAAAACGGATTTCCACCGGAGGGATGACCGATTAACGGGTCAGACATGAAACTTCGTCAAGAACAATGAGTCTGATCAGATGGGGTGATTCCCATCCGACCAGCTGAGCTGGACTTGGTGTGTTTCTGTTGTTTGACACGTCATCACGCCGTCTGCGTTAAAACTCCTTACTTTTACTTAGAATTTTTTACAAATCACAGATCGCCCACTCGAGTGGCCATCCGATTGAATGACCATTTGACTAGGTGACCTGTCTCTCATACTAATCCTTGTTCAAAATGATTGATAAACTTCCAACTTTAACAATCTCACAAACACCCACACACCCACTCGAATGGCCATCCGCCCGGATGACCATCTGACCGGATGACCATCCACTCGGCTGGGTTATCCCCATTCATTCAGATCATCATCCGGCACTCTGTTTACACGCTGTTCCACGCTTACGCTACTGTTCTATGCTCAGGCTAACTCCAACGCGCTCCCTTCAATCCAATCAAGTGGTGTTTACTTGTTAAACACATACTATGAGTATACTCGAACCCATTTTCTTTTAACGCACTTTTGGGTGTTACATACGTTCACTATCAAAACACAACAACACACAACGCAAACACTTTACAACGCTAACCGCTCCCGCATGCTATACGTGTACTTTGAATGCTTGTGCTACGCTATACAGTGTTACACTATACCGCCTCTAGCAATGACAGTACTATAGTTTGGACTCGGCACCTGTCGTGGATGGGGGTTGCTAGGGATCACTTTACTTTACTTCACGTGTTCGCAGTGGTGAACATGTGTCACGCATACTCCAAAACGCAGTCTCGTGGTTAAGTTGTAGATATTGTTTGATAGTTACTTGCTTCGCCCATTATGTTATACATGCTGGTTATGCCTAAACGCTTTACTATACTATATGCTACTCAAACTTGTGTACTCACCTTTATATTTTATGTATTGACTCTATTTTAACGTATGTAACAGGTTGATAGGATGCTATACTGTGATGAAACAAGCTAGGAAGTCTAGAAACCCGCTAAATAAAATCTAAGTTGTCGGAATAGCATTTGTTTTTGAGACTCGCTATTTGTAATGACTGTTAATACTTTATATGTTAGTAGTATGGGATATTAACGTTAAATATACTGTCATTAATAGTTGTTATGGATTCTCTTGAAAATCTGTTTCGCTCAGTGCCACGCCCCGATGATTCCGCCATCGGTTAGGGTGTGACACGTAAGCTACTTCAAATCACTTCGGGCTGAAGGTCCTTACGGATCGTAAGCACTTATCTCTTACGATCCGTAAGCGACTGCCAGATGCAGTTTTTGCTTGGGGACCAAGGTTTTCTGCCATGGTGACACCTTGCTCATATTTGGCCACTCTTGCCCAGTCTTTACCACCTCAATAACACCTGGAAACATCTTAGAAGGATCATGGACACTTGTCTTGATCTTGTTCTTCATCTTCAACTATAAAAGGCCTTGAACTTCCATTTGCAAATTGCTCATTCATATTTCTTCTCTCTAATCCCTGCTTAGAGCTTTCTTCAAGACAAGAGGACTCCCTTCTAGTGTTCATCGGCTCTAACACTTCCAAGTAAGTGTTTACTTTAGTGCAATTATATTTTATTTAGTTATTTTGAAGATAAAGTCAAACAGTTGACTTTCTATTTGACTTTAGCTTCTGACCATTTTGGTTAAAGTAAAGTTCGATCCGAACTTCCCTACGTGACCGTAAAAACGTTGGTATGATCCCTCTGCGATAATACCTTCGGACAATCACGTTTACTAGTCGAATTGTAAGTTGAGCATTTTCCGTAAAACTTGATTTTTACGACTAAAATGCATAAAACTCAGTTGTTATATCATTTATACAAGTTTTATAACTAATAGAAACTGACTATAACATGCTCAAGTTGTTCAATTCAGTTTAGGGTCTTATTCTATGTCTAAAGTCAAGTAGTTTGACTTTTGCTTTGACTTTTGATTCTGACCCGTTTGGTCAACGTTTAGGCCTGTTTTAAAGTTATTTTATGACCATGTTATTGTTAAGTATAACTCACTGAAGCTATGCTACATGTCCAGTCCGTTCGATAGGTTTATTGACAAGTCTTGAAATTATATTAAAAAATGACCACAATGCCCTTATGTGGTCAAATAAGCTAATCAATTGATTTTAAACCAAACTAAACTATAATTTGACTTTACAACAGTTTATACATTAAATAAAAATATGTTTTACTACTTGGACTTGTCATAGACCCATCCGACCTTCTGAACCTGTCTTTATGCGCGTAAATAGTTATGCGAACCTAGTTCACATAAACTAGGCGTAACGGGTCAAAACCTTTTAAAACTTACCCAAATCAAAATGTTGGTTAAATTACCTTTATCCAATGAGTCCTTACACTCGGATAGGTATAAACCACATTCAAATCAATTTACGCTTAATCTAGCGATTAATCTTATTCTTACATAACGGGTCGTGTCAAAGGAACTAACCTATGACCCATATACATTCTAACATATAGCTAAATCTATTCACTTCGGACTATAGAACCCCCCAGATAATCGGACTTAAGTTTAATACTTTGTCTTTACGGCTTTTACTATATTTGAAAACCGGTAATGGTTGGAAGTTAGCTAAAAGGTAAATACTCTTAACTTATTTTCTGTAGGATCGTTTTCAGACCCAAACGAGTCGTTCAGAAGAGTTTTTGCTCAATACGAGAGGTGGAAACAAACGTATCAAGGTAATTCAGCTTGCAATTCACTTTAAACTGTTTGTTGATTGATTTTACAAAGAATTACAGCGAGTGGACACTTCAGCAGCAGTTCGGCACTGAAACCGGAAAGTTACAAATGACAAGGCATCAAAGGTATTTATAGGAGAGCTAATTTCGCACGGAATAGCCCAAGCGAAATTAGTTTCATACGAAATCTAATTTCGTGTGAAATTACCACTTAATTTCGTACGAAATAACCTATGTGTTATTTCGTGCAAAATACCCACAAACACACTTTTCTCGTTTTGCATGCCCTGATCTATCTAATACAATACAAGACTCGATACAAGACAAAGTCGACAGACGTATGCACTAATAGACTCCCCCTCGGATGTTGACGAAGTCTTCAGTGTCGAGTCTTCAATCTTCAGTCTTTATCAGTCTTCTCGAACTTTTCCAAAGTATCTAACAATGTACAGCATCCTCAATTTCTCTCTTCTTATCTCCAGGATCTCGACCTGGCTCTTATCTCTCTCTAAGTCTCTTGATCAGATCTCTTGATTCCTTAAGTTCATCAGCATCATCAGCTTGCATGAACATCAGGATCTGAAATTGGCTCTACAATCTTCTATCCCAAGATCTGTAGCTGGCTCTTACACACTACTGTTTCCTGCACAAATCTCTACCTCACAATAAGTTTCACAAATTTAAAATTTGACACATTTATATACCACTTTCAGGTATTAATCAATCAACAAATGATTTTACAATTGTTAATCTCTGATGAATCACTTGTAGGAAAAACATTTTTCTTTCAATTTTTTTTTATTTCAAACAAACTCCCCCTCACTGGTTATCCTTCATGTTTAGCACTTGGAATTTTGAAAATCAGCTTTTCAGCATCAGTTGTCGAAAATCTTTATGAATTTTTCAAAATTTATGCAAAAACACAATCTTTTTGAATTTTTTTTATTTTAAAGAAAAGCAGTAAAGAAATATTTACAAACAATATTTTTGTGAGTTTGTGCAAGAGGATCATATCAGTTTTTGAGACAAATCACCAACATCGTTAAGCTTTAAACATTTTAAGTTCTAAACGATTCACTTAGATTGTCAGTATATTGATCCACTTAAATTTTCACACAAAGTTCAACTGTTTCGAGATACGAGATTAAAGTTTTAGAGACTTAAACTTATTCGCGTGTCCCACCTCAGAATATACTCCCGTATCCAGATCCCAATATTCAGTCTTACAGCTGAGTATACCTAGATGATATCTATAAAGGGTTAAATGCGAGGGCCATGAGAGCTCAGGCTATTGCTTCCGCAAAATCAGAGAGAAGATGGCTTCGACTTTAGGTGTGTTCCCTTTAGAGAATCTTTTCTTCAACAGCACATGATTAGCATTTTGCAATGTTTCATCATTTTTTATGCTGAGGGTGATGCTATATTTCAAGCAAGCGAAAAGTATTATACGGGGACTAGGCCATTGCTTCCGCAAAATCAGAATGTAACAACCCGCACGTTCGTGCGTTGTTACTACTCGCTACACTCGTTACGCCTAGCACCAGAGATTCGGATCATAATGTAACTATATCGCATACATTGCTATTTCGCAGTATAATCGCATATTTTAACGCTACATCGCATCGCAAATACTAACACTCACGATGACTTTGAGTGAGGACCTATTCTACCCTCCTCGATGGCCGTGATGTGTCGCAACGCAAACAATTAACGCTAACAAAGACTCTCGGGTGAGTACTATAGCTCCAGCTGTCGTGACGATGATGGCAATTCGAGCAAGTAGTACCCTGTCAGTCATTGCCGCACAACACATCGTAAACTCGAAAGCGCACCCGTGACCACACGCAACTCGATTATTGCACCGCATATTTGAAAGTATGGATACGTATATACGACCTTTTGTGATTAATTATATATATAACAATGAAAATAATAAGTAAATATAGGGGAATGGGAAACCAAAACTATCGCAACGCTTAAACGATCGAAACAGAACGCCAAAACTCAGCTCACTGGAGGTATACGATCAAGTGGCAGCCGATCGGACAGGCCAGTCGATCGGACAAGCTAGCCGATCGGGCAGCCAGCCGACCGGATAGCCTACACCCTTCTCTCTTCTCCTCCTTGCCTATAAATACCCCTCAGTCACATCAAGAACACTTGATGTGACTGCTCTGATTCGACCAGACGCTACTTCGCCATTTATCGCTCGTTTTCTCGCAAATCTTGTAAGTTTTCAACTTAAACTTTGTACTTCTATGATCTACACTCAATTCCACACCATTCTATCTTTTAAACACCATCTTTCAACCGCGAAATCTACTGATTTGAGGTATTCAAAGATGATGTCATCAAGAGTTCATATGAACTTCAAAGTATGACTCCATCTCACCATGAATAACTTGGATCTGAGTGATTTCCACGTGTTTTGTAACAAATTCACCGAAAGACCTAAGTGTCTAACCAAAGTTTCGCGTGATTTCAAAGCAAACATGAAGAAACCATCAATAACGGCCAAAACTGATGGAACGGGGTGGTTCCCGGCCGTTAGAACGGGTCGGAATTGGTGGAATTTCATTTGTTTAAACATGATGACACGCCGTATCAGTAAATACGACCGGTAACTTTTTCGAAAACGATTGAAAGTGACTTAATCAAGAGGAATTGAACGAGTTGCCGTCCGATCGGACTGCTGTCCGGTCGAACGGCAGATCAACCTCAAACCAGCCGATAGATTAACATGCTAACCGAACGGTCAGCATGCATGCCAACCGAACGGTCAGCATGTCAGCCGATCGGATAACATGCCAACCGAACGGTCAGCATGTCAGCCGATCGGATAACATGCCAACCGACCGGTCAGCATGTCAGCCGATCGGATAACATGCCAACCGAACGGTCAGCATGTCAGCCGATTGGATAACATGCCAACCGAACGGTCAGCATGTCAGCCAATCCGACTCATCCAATCAGGTTGCCACTAGCCCTATTATCCACTTTTTCACCGCACCTCACTTACGCTACCGTCCCGTGTTCATACTAAATCAGGCGCACTCCAAATTAACCCAGTCAAGTTGTGTCCTCGCTAGATACGCACTCTGAGTATACTTGAACCCTTTTTGCTTTTGCAGTTTTGGGTGTAACATACGTTGCTATCAAATCGAATCACGACAAATGCTTAAACTATTTATCACTTGCGAATGACTTACGTGCATATTTATACGTGATGCTAGTTACATATGTGCTAGGACTTATACTCGCGACGTCCCACCACGACTTGTATAGTACTATTGCGCTTGACGGGGTCTAGTTTGCCATCGCGTATTCGAGCATCGAGGACTTAACTGGTAGTATCGGTTTTGTGAGTATATATGTCGTGTATCCCGTTTATGTATGTAGGAATTCGCAGTACTTTTAATCTATTACGCTATTATATATATCAAACCTGTATACTCGCCAATACTTTTGTATTGACATTATTTTAACGTATGTTGCAGGTTAGATCGCAGACTATCTCAATCAAGCTAGGGAGTCTAGAAACTCAACTAAAAATCTAGGTTGTCGGATTTGTATTGTTCGAGAGAACACAACATCTGTGATAACTTATGTGATTGTATTTGTTAATTATTATGGGATAATGAACGCATCAAATATTGTCGCTAATAGTTGTTATGGATTCTCCTGAGCAATCTGATTCGCCTAGTGCCGCGCCCCGATGATTCCGCCATCGGTTGGGGTGTGACATATTGGTTTCAGAGCCATAACTATAGGGAATTAGGTAAGACTTGACCTAGTCTGGGCCGATGTCTTAGAAATGACCTAGTCTATAGTCTAAGTACCAACAGGCCGACTCGTACGAACCCAGTAGGGTTTGTATTGGGCCTACTTGCTACCTTCGGTCGAAATTCCTAAAAGCTACAACTTTGTGTGAGCACCGCGTACTACAGCTTCACACGAAGAAGCCTTTCCTAAGGCTGAAATACTACTTAGCCTTTCCTAAGGCTGACACGATACACACGTTTTCGAAAATACTCGCATAACGAGACCGAGTGATCCCGTCGAGACCAGGTGTGAAAACCAAGAACTCTTGATAAGATCGCTCACTCAGCGCATTACTTTAGCATGAGAACTTTCTGTTGAGTTAGGAGTGACATCCAAATCTCGACGGAAATCTCCAATTCGAAATCTAGTGGAACTCCCGAATTTATTCGAAGAGCACAACCACAATTGGGAGCGAAGTTGTTAAGCCAGGGGTGAAACCCATACCTTAACGAACCGCTCCACTGTATAAAAACGGTTTTTCAAAAAGCTCTCACCGAGGACTCGACCATAACAATGACTCGAGCCACGCGATGACTAGGAGGACGAATGCCATGAGCTGCATCCCAGTGGAAGCATAAGTCTTCTAGGTCAACGCGCGCGCACGAACCTGTTGGGTATAGCCGGGTTACCTTGGGTAGTCGACGCCTAAACACCCGAGGCATTCCGAATATTTTACTAAGCCTACGATTCGCTGGTTTTACGCTTTAATGGACGTAATTACGCTTTATGTGTCATCGATTTCCCGATTTATCAATTTTCGCTCCCTGTTTTACAAAACGCACAACTCGCACAACCATCGCAATCTAAAACGAAAACCGAATGTTCGCAATGAAACTAAGGCATAATCTCTCGCCATCGCTCTCGCACTCTCCCTCTTCATCGCGTCCTCGCGCATTCTACACCGACGTGTATGTGTGTAAATATAAACTACAACTATATATATATAAATACAAACAGATCATTGTGTGGGAACTTAGGGAATTCGTGTCTCCTAAGTGGCTCCTATGTGAAGTATATTATATTACTTGCAACAAGTTTTGAACGCGCTCAAATCGCAACGCAAACTCAAAAAAATCATTATGATCGAATCTCACTCCAAGTCTCTCTCTGTCTAGATGCTTTCCAACAACTCTGCTTCGAGAATGGCAGCAAAGAGACGAGCCAAACGAAGGGACGAAAAGAGGATTGCTTCGCTTGTGACCAGGGAAGTGGTCAAAGTCATTCCTCAGATTGTCACACAAGTGCACTCTCTTATCAACTCTCGAAGTTCGGAAGACGTTAAGACAGAAGAGGCGCAATCTGCTTTCCTCTACAAACACTTCAAAGCCTGTGACCCGATGGTCTTCACGGGTGAAGGAGGTGTTTCCCAACTACTCCAGTGGTTCGACTCTATCGAAGTTACCCTTCGTCAGAGTGGGTGTCCCGATGGTTTTCGTACTACTTGCGCTACCGGAGTATTTCAATCGCGAGCACTCGACTGGTGGACCGCCGAACGTAACAAACGTGGGATCTCCGCAGCTTACGCTCTCTCTTGGAATGAGCTGAAGGAGCTCATGAAGAAAGAGTACTGCCCTCCTCACGAAGTCCAGAAGCTAGAAGAAGAATTTTGGGAAATCAAGCAAGTCAAAGGTGACAATGCTGGCTACACCGCAAGGTTCAAACAACTTAGCATAATTTGCCCAAGTCAAGTCAACACACCAGAAAAAGCCATCGCGAAGTACATTTGTGGCTTGCATGAATGTACAAAGCTGCAAGACCTACTACCATCGAAGAAGCCTACCGCTTAGCCGCAGAAATCAACAACAAATGACTCATGGAAGGGGTTTTCTCCAAAAATCCTGTCAAGCAAACTTATCAAGCGATCGTCATTAATTCTTCAGACGATTCCTCTGACGAACCTGTCGATGATTCTTCTGACGAATCTGCCGATGATTCTTCTGACGAAGCGGTTGACGGTTCTTCCGACAACTCGGCCGAAGATTCTGCAAGCGAGTCCTCAGACGAAACATCCAAAGACGACACCTCTTCGCAAGACACCGACAAACCCAGCCGCAAACGAAAGATTTCAAGCCCGGACTCTTCAACCATTGAACTGCCTCAACCAGAGCCTCTTCAATCAGTTCCACTACTTCCAAAACGTGCCTACACTGGAATTCACCCTCAGTGTTACACGTGTACCTTTCACCACCAGGTTGGATCTAACTGTCGCTATTGCAACAATTGCAACTGTTACGGTCACTTCACCCAAAACTGTCGCGCTAAACCACGAATTTGAGTACAGCAACCGCAGCTCTAGCAAAATCCTTCAGCAACAAACACCCAGCAAGCGTAGGATAATGATGTAATGATATGATTTTCGACGTTAAGTTCTAAGTGTTGAACCTACTCTATTACTTAATGATGCCACTATGTGTAACGTTAACATTCGCCTTCGTTTTCACTCTCTAGTCGTCGCACTCAGTCTAGATTCACACACAAACTATATATACTATATCACGATATAATGTGTTTTACCCTCACTACACTCTTAGAGTAAGGTGCGGTAAACGTGCAAGGGACGACTAATCACGGGTGCACACGGGATTATTTGGGCCAGTGCACGGAGATCGTAGTGATTTCTAAAGGTGCCATAAGCGTCTCGACAAAACGTGACACCAAATCACGGGATGTAAGTAGTAGGGGTCAAGCAAGGTGTGCTTTATCATACTACCGAAGTTTCGTGAAGAAAGTGCCACGTGGAGTTGAACGTTATTAGACCTATTATACTATTGTGGTTATTTTCAACACACTACACTCAATCGCAAGGCGTAACAACCGAACCGCATCACTGCGAGACTTTCGTAAGTCTGCCAACGTAATGTAATCGCCTCATCGATGGACTTTGGTAAGTCTACCCCCGCAGGGCAATTGCAGCGACGCAAGACTGGTCATAAGTCCACATCGCAACTCAATCGCAGTTTTGTTAGAATCTATCGCTTTATCACCTAAATCTATCTCGCAATCGCTATCGTTTATTATGTGTATCACGTAAACTCTATCGCTTATCATGTGAATCTCTATCACTTATCATGTGAATCTCTATCGCTTATTATGAGGATCGCTATCGCTTATTATGTGTATTGCTATATCGCATACTGTGTATAAATCTATCGCTTACTCTATCGATATCGCTTACCAATATCTGTGCTGTCTGTGTTAAGTTAGCACACGTGACCTCGCTTCACGAGATGAAACTTATATGGTTAAAGCATGGTGGATACGCCACTGGTACTTCCTATATATAAGTGTTTTAGCCATATCGGCAGACTTTCGTGGAAAAAGGTCATGTGGGGTCTAATGTTAGTTAAATTTGTGGTGTTGATCAATCCAATCGAATCGCATTACTCGCTTATCGCTTATTCGCTTATTCGCTTATCGTGTACCGCTTATCACTCATCGTTTAGTATTCATTGCAGTCTGTGTGGTATTAGTATGCATGACATCGCTTCACGGGACAAAACTAACATGGTTGAATGTGGTGTTTCGCCATGTTAGCAAACTCTTGTGGAAACGTGCCATGTAAGGTTTAATGTGGAGTCTAATCAAAATCGCGCTATTCGCATATCGCTCATCACTTGGTCGCTTATCGCCCGACGCCTAACCAGACACGACACATAAATGTTTTGTGTCATCAGGCTACTCGCGCACACTGTTATAGCTATGTTCGTAATTCAACTCGCCAATTTAACCTATTCAACTCTATCTTCAACTCGGTCCGACTCCCTATCGATTGGACCGAGGGATCGCAATTCTATCTGTGTCATATCGGTACGCATGACACTGCCTCACGAGACGGAAGTAATATGGGCAAAACATGGTGGATACGCCGCTGGTACTTCCTATATATAAGTGTTTTAAACATATTAACAAACTTTCGTGGGAAAGTGCCAGGTGGGGCTCGATGATTAACTACCTTTTTGTACTATTAAAACTTATTTTATAAAATTTTTGATTTAAAACCGGTGGACCAGTGAAATTTCCTCACAACGTGGAGGTAACATCGAATCAGCTTAACTCCATGTCCAAGGGAAGTTTCATAAGTCCAGTTTTCCTTAAAGCTTTTACAACCTCAAAACGAAACCCTTCTTAAGACGTTGGTTCAACATCGAGTTCAGCTTGAACCCATGTCATAGGAAAGTTTTCTTAACTCCAGTTTTCATGTCCGAATTCCTTTAAATATGTTCAAACCTAAAACTTCTTACAACGTTGGTTAACATACTCAGCTTAACCTTACATTAAGAGAAATCTTTGAAGCTCATCTTTAAACTTCTTTTGCGCCGACTTTAATAACTCTTCGAGACCTGAAATACTAATGAGACACCAATTCGTGGAATATTACTCTTGTTGTACGTCGTTTCTTTGTTGTCGCAATCGATCTCTCTCTTACTTGAGACAATCACGCTTGTCAACTCGCAGTCGCTTAACTCGCTGTATCGTTATTTATACGGGACAACTCTCACAAGTCTACCTGTTGGATTAATTTCGGGATGAAATTTCTTAAAGTAGGGGAGACTATAACAACCCGCACGTTCGTGCGTTGTTACTACTCGCTACACTCGTTACGCCTAGCACTAGAGATTCGGATCATAATGTAACTATATCGCATACGTCGCTATTTCGCAGTATAATCGCATATTTTCGCATATTTTAACGCTACATCGCATCGCAAATACTAACACTCACGATGACTTTGAGTGAGGACCTATTCTACCCTCCTCGATGGCCGTGATGTGTCGCAACGCAAACAATTAACGCTAACAAAGACTCTCGGGTGAGTACTATAGCTCCAGCCGTCGTGACGATGATGGCAATACGAGCAAGTAGTACCCTATCAGTCATTGCGGCACAACACATCGTAAACTCGAAAGCGCACCCGTGACCACGCGCAACTCTATTATTGCACCGCATATTTGAAAGTATGGATACGTATATACGACCTTTTGTGATTAATTATATATATAACAATGAAAATAATAAGTAAATATAGGGGAATGGGAAACCAAAACTATCGCAACACTTAAACGATCGAAACAGAACGCCAAAACTCAGCTCGCTGGAGGTATACGATCAAGTAGCAGCCGATCGGACAGGCCAGTCAATCGGACAGGCCAGTCGATCGGACAGCCAGCCGACCGGATAGCCTACACCCTTCTCTCTCCTCCTCCTTGCCTATAAATACCCCTCGGTCACATCAAGAACACTTGATGTGACTGCTCTCGTTTCGCCAGACG
This sequence comes from Helianthus tuberosus, assembly GCA_030545235.1. Classification (NCBI taxonomy): domain Eukaryota; kingdom Viridiplantae; phylum Streptophyta; class Magnoliopsida; order Asterales; family Asteraceae; genus Helianthus; species Helianthus tuberosus. Next base: position 13,822 of record JARYGA010060242.1, read on the forward strand.
CTACTTCGCCATTTATCGCTCGTTTTCTCGCAAATCTTTTAAGTTTTCAACTTAAACTTTGTACTTCTATGATCTACACTCGATTCCATACCTTTCTATCTTTTAAACACCAACTTTCGACCGCAAAATCTACTGATTTAAGGTATTCAAAGATGATGTCATCAAGAGTTCATATCAACTTCAAAGTATGACTCCATCTCACCATGAATAACTTGGATCTGAGTGATTTCCACGTGTTTTGTAACAAATTCACCGAAAGACCTAAGTGTCTAACCAAAGTTTCGCGTGATTTCAAAGCAACCATGAAGAAACCATCAATAACGGCCAAAACTGATGGAACGGGGTGGTTCCTGGCCGTTAGAACGGGTCGGAATTGGTGGAATTTCATTTGTTTAAACATGATGACACGCCGTATCAGTAAATACGACCGGTAACTTTTTCGAAAACGATTGAAAGTGACTTAATCAAGAGGAATTGAATGAGTTGTCGTCCGATCGGACTACTGTCCGGTCGAACGGCAGATCAACCTCAAACCAGCCGATAGATTAACATGCCAACCGAATGGTCGGCATGTCAGCCGACCGAGTAACATGCTAACCGACCGGTTAGTATGTCAGCCGATCGGATAACATGCCAACCGAACGGTCAGCATGTCAGCCGATTGGATAACATGCCAACCGAACGGTCAGCATGTCAGCCAATCCGACTCATCCAATCGGGTTGCCACTAGCCCTATTATCCACTTTTTCACCGCACCTCGCTTACGCTACCGTCCCGTGTTCATACTAAATCAGGCGCACTCCAAATTAACCCAGTCAAGTTGTGTCCTTGCTAGATACGCACTGTGAGTATACTTGAACCCTTTTTGCTTTTGCAGTTTTGGGTGTAACATACGTTGTTATCAAATCGAATCACGACAAATGCTTAAACTATTTATCACTTGCGAATGACTTACGTGCATATTTATACGTGATGCTAGTTACATATGTGCTAGGACTTATACTCGCGACGTCCCACCACGACTAGTATAGTACTATTGTGCTCGACGGGGTCTAGTTTGCCATCGCGTATTCGAGCATCGAGGACTTAGCTGGTAGTATCGGTTTTGTGAGTATATATGTCGTGTATCCCGTTTATGTATGTAAGAATTCGCCGCACTTTTAATCTATTACGCTATTATATATATCAAACCTGTATACTCGCCAATACTTTTGTATTGACATTATTTTAACGTATATTGCAGGTTAGATCGCAGACTATCTCAATCAAGCTAGGGAGTCTAGAAACTCAACTAAAAATCTAGGTTGTCGGATTTGTATTGTTCGAGAGAACACAACATCTGTGATAACTTATGTGATTGTATTTGTTTATTAGTATGGGATAATGAACGCATCAAATATTGTCGCTAATAGTTGTTATGGATTCTCCTGAGCAATCTGATTCGCCTAGTGCCGCGCCCCGATGATTCCGCCATTGGTTGGGGTGTGACACAGAAGTCCCGGGATAATACCCCAGATATCACTAAGTATAAAGACCTAGTATCTCAGAAAGATGGACCTTTCAAATAAGATTTCAGGGGTTACCCATATATCCTAGAGATGTTCCCCACGAGATAAGTAAGTTTGAAATTTAGGTTTATATCTCGAACACAATCTACTAAGCGTGCGAAAACCTACTGACACATCATCAGTGAGACTGTTTATCACATTTTGAAACTTTCCAATTCTTTAGCATGCCGTGAATGTCCACTGATGTACTATCATTTCCTTTTTTTTTACAACAAAACTCGATTTTTTAATATTTCAATGTTTTTGACTTTTTCAAATTTTCTAATGTTTTTGGATTTTCTGAAATTTCTTACTCCCCCTAAAATTCAAAACCATTTAAACAAAATTTGAAAACAAACTATACAAGTAAAATGACAACTGATATCGAATTGCTTCAATTCGCCATCCACTTGGCATAAACAATCAGAACTCCCCCTTACAACAAACTATTTTCCCATTTGATTTCAAAAACTTAAGTTTGTTTTAATCAAAATGGTTTTTTCGAAAAATAAGTTTTGTTGATTTTACCACTTGTAAAAATGGGGATGTGATCATCACTTTGTTTTCCAATCATTTGAATGAAAGTTAAATCAAGTTCAACTTAATGACCTTGATTAACCACTTGAAGGTAAAAACCTTCTTCAACCACTTGTAGGTTCACTTACCAACCATACCATTTGTAAACCAAAACATAACAATTTTAAGAAAAACTACCACTTGTAGGTCGAAATTTCACATAACTGTTGGTGCATACATCTGTCGTCTTCGTCTTATATCGAGTCTGGGTTGCGTTGCGGACCTGATCAAGCTTGATGTCATCATATTCGATGATGACATCATAAAAGTGACATCATCATTGCAACATACATGAAAATGATTCACATGAGACGAGACAAAACAAAAGTCAATTTAGTTTGAGATTATGTATTTTCGTTTGAATGGTCCGTTTGAAAGTCAACTTGTAATTTTGTTTGAATCCGTCATGGGTGTTTCAAACGGAACTAAGAAGGCTATAAATAGGCTAGTTGGCTTTTCATTTGTAACGGAATAGCAGTTAGTGAACTGAAGTGCTGCTGGATTTTCATGTGATTAATGAATGAGAAACAAGTGTTAAAGTGATGTACTTCTGTTTTCTACTCCATTCTCTCTGATTCTAATCTGTTTGAGTGTTTCCGCCACTCAAATAGTGTGTATTGACTCAAATTGACTCATTTGGTCGGTCAAATCGATCCTATAATAACAACCACCTTTAACATATGTGATATATCTCAAGAAAGATGCCGATTCCTCCTCCACGATTACCAACTTGGAAGCTCCGGCAAGTCCTGGTTTTCAATCATAATAGGTTCCATCCCAGTCACAAACCTGGGATGACCCATCTTTACCTGGTTTCTTCATTTTCTTCTCATAAAATTCCTTTACCCCTTTGACCTTCCCGTCAACCATTTTTCCAAAAATACTTTGAACTGTGGGGCTAAAGGCTTTTTCAACATCAAAATCTTTCTTTTCAAGAAAAAATTGATTTGAAACCTCAATTTTACCATCATTTTGTTTAAAATTCTCAGCCCTCAATGGTGGAAAATTTGCATCATCCATTGGAGGAACTGACGTTTCTATGTTTAGCTCAATTGGTGGCTCTTCTGACTTTGACAAGTCAGATTCATCGCCAGAAAATAGCTCCTCTGATTTTGACGAATCAGAATCATTGCTAGAACTATCATCAGATTTCTTAACAACCCACTTGTGGTTATCAAGATTCACTTTTCTTCTGTAAAAACTTTTTGAACATTCACCAACCTCAAACTTTGAATTTTTGAAAACTTTAAATTGTTTGGTTGGTGGTGCATTCTCAACCATCTTTTCTTTTAGTTTAAGAGAAACTCTCTGTTTTGTTTGGATTGCCTTTGAACAATTCCTGGTAATATGACCAACTACTTTGCAGTTAAAACAGATCCTAGTCTCTTTCTTTTGAACAACACCATTCTTTATTTCTTCTTGCTTCTTTGCAAGGAACTCTTTGTTTGATTGTTTCCAGAATGGACTCTTTTGTTCTTCCTCAGCACTTGTCCCAGAAACAAATACAGTTTTTGATTTATAAATTTTCTCATTTTTATAATTTTTCGGTGGAATAAAACCAAGACCTTTCTTTTTGAAATTACCGTTATGGTTTGGTTTCTTTTGAAAACCTGAACCAGAACTGTAACCTTTTTTCTGGTTTAAACATTGTTGAACTCTTGAGGTGTAAGGTTTAGGTTTGTCAGAAAAATTTACATCTTTTATTTCAGAAATATTGATTTCTGTTAGTTTGAAAACCTTTTTAATCATTTCAGTTTTAACACCTCTTATTGGAAATTCTTCATCAAAATATAATTTGTCAGAATCATTCAAAGTATAGGCTATTTTGAATGTTTCATCATTCAAATTAGATTTTGATAATAGAAATTCTTTATTATAAACCCGTTTCTCCTTTTTGACTGTTGACTTTGACTTGTCAGACTTTGACTCTGAGTTTGACTCCAACTTTGACTCCTCGGTTTCATCGTTATCCAACACCTGATCGACCACTTTCTTTATTAATTCTGATTCATGATCAGTATCAGACGATGTGAAAGTGACATCAATGTTTTCTGGAAAATTTTCTGAAGACTCAGACTCCCACTATAAATTTGTTGCCTTTTTGACTCTTTCTGAATTTGGATTTCATGGAGAATATCCATTTTCAAGTGGGGGTGGACACTTGTTGTAACTGGCACTATGTTTCTTACCAGAATCTTTCACTTCAGTATCCTTCTTCTTTTCAGAGATCTTGCCTTCAGATACTTCCTCTTCATTAAATGCCTTCATGCCTTCAACGGTTGGATAAATCCTGTCAATAACATAAGAAGTACATGAGTAACTTTTAACAATTTGTTTACTCTCTCTGTTTCAATCCTCTGTGTTTCCAATTTCTGTTCCAACACAGCACATTTTTCAATATAATTATTAACCACTTTCTGCTTTGTCATGAAAGCTCCTTGAAGAGTTTTCATTGCTGTTGCTTGTTCACTGCTTGATTCATTGTACTGATTCATCGCTTTGTTTAGAACATCATATGATTCTTTCAATCTGTTCATGTTATGAATCAAAGTACTATTTTGCTTCTTCATTGCTTCACAGTTTTCACACTTTACAGGAATCTTTCGTGCATCAGCTTCTGCATCAACTTTGAAAGCTGGAACTTCTTTTACTTTTCTCTTGATCACAGGAACTTCTTCATCATCACTGCTGACAGATTTTTTAACTTTCTTCTTTATCTTTTTAGCTTTTTCATCATCACTGTCACTCTCCTCTAGCATTCTTAAGTGCTCTTCCATTCTTCTTGCATAATAATCATAATCATTATCACTGTCTTCAGCAACTCGAGCAACAAAAGCTTTGTGATTTGAAGTTTTGTTAGGATCATAATCATCCCAAGTAAAATTTTTCCCGCTAAAACCTTCTGGTAATCTTTCATCATCTTGATCTATCAGAAATGCTTTGCTATCAGCTGAAATGTATTTATCCCAAGTTGCTCCTTTTGTTGATTTTTTATCATCCTGATTCACCATACAAGCTCTCTTTGAGGACTCCTCGATTGCCTTCTTAGCATGTGCAGTTTGTGGTTCTTGTTGTAGTTGAGCAACTTGATGATAAATTGCTTTCCGATAGTAGTCATTGTTGTTGAACGGATTTTGAGCTCCACTTGCTTCGCGATTCGTGCACTCAATTTTAAAGTGTCCTTTTTCCCTGCAATGAAAACAAGTAACTTTAGATTTATCAAAACCTAAAGTAGAAACATTTGCATCATGGAAATCATCTCTTCCTGTAATTTGTTTAAACTTCTCAGCTCTTCTCAACACACTCGCCAAACACCACTTTATATCCATTAATTCCATCTCCTCGGCATCAATCTGATCGTAATCCTCTTTTGTCAACATTGGATTCCCGATCCTTCCTGCTACTAAACTCTCATACGACTCTAACACAGTTACCAACAAAGACATGTGACCTTTTGCAATCTCCTCTGTGTAATTTTGACCATTTTCAAGATCTAATACCATGTTGCATTGTAACTTCTTTCCATTCTTTATTGTTGAAAAGTTTAGATCAAATGATGGATATGAAGAAGAACCAGTTTTGCTGTTAGATCCTTTAGATGACCCTCCAGATGAACTTTTAGCATTGAATGCAGTTTCAACCTTTGGTGACATATTGGTTTTGTCACTGATCCCTCCTTTGTAATACAACCTGAAGAAACACCAACTAAATGGTCGGAACCGAGATAGTTAGGGGGTTTGAATCCGCATAAAAGGTTAGCTCTCCCTCGGTTGATTCAGTTGTAATGGAATTACTTCTCCGGTAATACTGCAAAAAAGAACACCGTTAGCCTCGCCAAGGGGAGAAGAGGGTTCTCTCCTTGACCCGACTCCGGCGTGAGAATAAGTATCGATATCGGAGAAGATAAGTATTTTAAGAGTGAGAGTAGTCTGAGTTTATACCTGAACAGTTCTCTTATTTATATCCGGGAGTTTGGGAGGGAAAACCCGTTATTGAAAAGATAACGGAAAATGCCTAACGCCGTAGCGGTTATTTTTCCTCCGTTAGAGTTCTTTAATCTGACGTTGATTAACCTCGATCCGATGTGAATGCACACGGATCGTGGTCTGATCGATGGCTGGGGGATTGCCACGTGGAAAGTGACTAAGTGGAGATTGCTCTCTAATTGCATGCATTCGTTGTGACTTCAGGGTTGTCTATGGTATTGACACATGTCCAGACGGTTATAACCGTCTGGGTGGTGCACGATTGCATTTCTTCTAGAAGATTACTGCTGTAATCTGGTGTGACACCTTACTGTGTGGACACAGATGAATAAATCCCAAGTCTGGGTAGAATAATATCCAAGTCTGGATATTTGGGCGGAAGTATTGATCTCAGGATTTTTATCCTTTGCTAATGGGAGAAGGCGCAAGGATTTATGATTTCCTTAGGGCGCGCGACTATAAATTGCCGATACTTTCTTCCTTTTGTGAAACCAGTGCGCTGCCGCGCAAGGTTAAAATGTTAAAAGGAAAGGTTATGGTATGGTCCCAAATACTTATTATGAGGTTTTTGGGACATTACCCCTTCAAGTCCCCCCAGTCTAGTGTTGTACTTATGCGAGTAAGTGGAGCACTAGACTTATGAGAGGGAGGTGTTTTTTGGGCGCGAGAAATAAGAAATCTTCTCTTGGAAGTTTGAAAAAGGAAAAACTTGACTTTGTAATCATGCTCTGACATGTAATGACGTCAACTGGCAGTAATAGTGGGTATTTCTCTTTTTGTCTTGAGATTCATAATGGCGCTTGTCAGATTTCATTAATGGGGATATGACCCTGGTTCCTGTAGCGCCGTTTGGATGTGATATAATTCTGACAATCAATGATGAGTAAGTTTCTCTTTACCCGAGGCTGAGTTTGTTTATATATATGCATATTCCAGATGTCTTTTCTTTCGATTGGGTTTTGAGCAAAAAGGATGAAGCGTTCGTACCAGACTCGTCTTTTGCTGGATATTTTTAGGGTTTACGAGGCTGCCAAAGGCCTTGTGCTTCTATCTCGTTCTCCTCCTTTAGATGTTGTTGCAGCAGATAGTCCGGTGAAAACTGATATTCCGGCAACTGTTGATTCTGGTCGTAAATTTCTTCCGTCTATGGATGCTACTGATGGTGTCGGTGTTGTGTTGGATGCTGATGGTTTGACGGCTCGGTTCTCGCTGCTTCGGAAAGGAGAATGTCGGCTGGTGTATCAGCGTCGGAAAACTCGTCGGTGTGAGCAGATGTTTGCTGTTGATGATGATTCCGATGCTGGTTAGGTTTGGGAGTTGTTTTATCCCTTCTCTTGATGCTTATAAAAATCTCTTTTTTGTATTTCACCGGTGTGACTGTTATCTAGTTTGAAACAATGTCTCTTTTTGTTGTTTGTGAATATTCTAGTCTTTGGGACCAGTCTTTTTTTGAAGATCATTGCCATGATCTTGTGAAGTGTTTGTGTTACACTTTTTGTACATTGTGATGCACTGCTGTGCTTGTGAATTGTTTGTTTAGATTACAATATGTTGCATGTTTTTAATTGCTTTTGGATAGGTAAGGCGAATGAGAGATGGTATTGTGCTCATGTTTGAACGTTTGTCTAAAAGGCGCAATAACTTGCCTTGTTTTTAGACTGTTCATGAGGAATACAATGTTTGACCATATTGTTTTCGCGCGAACCAAAGAAATTACATGCAATTTGTAATAAACAGTGATATAAGTAAAAATGATGTTTGTTTTGATAAGAGCGCAAGGCTTGTGATACAAGACATAATAAAGAAATACATTGCCTGTATGTTCTTTCCGCTTTTGAAGAGTTGGTTCATATGTAACACCTGCGCAACTGTTGTGCGTTCCAGGTGCGGGGAATAGTTGCTAGTTGTGTCCGTTTCGTTAATTGGTTGTTCTATCGTATTTCCATGGATTGCCAGGGTTGCGCGTTTGTGAAGGAGCAAGTGGATGTTCGCTCGTAAGTAAAGGAGTATACGCGTATGGCGACTTAAAGGAGTATGCGCGGATAACGACTTATGTGCTTAAATGTAAGGGAGCATGCGCGTATGGCGTCTTACGTGCTTGTATGTAAAGGAGTAGACGCGGGTGGCGACTCCCGTGCTCAAATGTGAAGAAGCATGCGCGTATGGCGACTTACGTGCTTGTAAGGGAGCAAGCGCGGGTGGCGACTTACGTGCTCAAATGTGAAGAAGCATGCGCGTATGGCGACTTACGTGCTTGTATGTAAGGGAGCAAGCGCGGATGGCGACTTACGTGCTCAAATGTAAAGAAGCATGCGCGTGCTTATATGTAAGGGAGCAAGCGCGGATGGCGACTTACGTGCTCAAATGTAAAGAAGCATGCGCGTGCTTGTATGTAAGGGAGCAAGCGCGGATGGCGACTTACGTGCTTAAATGTAAAGAAGCATGCGCGGATGGCGACTTACGTGCTTAAATGTAAAGAAGCATGCGCGTATGGCGACTTACGTGCTTGTATGTAAGGGAGCAAGCGCGGATGGCGACTTACGTGCTCAAATGTAAAGAAGCATGCGCGTATGGCGACTTACGTGCTTGTAAAGGAGCATCCGACCCGCATGGAGACTGACGTGCTCTTATCCTTAAATAAGGAGTATAAGTTTTATCAAAATTTTTGATGTGATTTTTCAATCGGTGGTAATATACCGCAACAATAGGATTTATATTGTTCCATCATCTTGAAAAGATAACGGATTGCGCATGTCTTTTTTAATGATTTCTTTCATCCATCAAATTTTAAGTACCAGTTGTACAGATATAGACGCTCTAATTATGCTAGTCAATATAAATGCTTGTGCATATATATCTGTTATAGCGCAGATAAGTGTCAGATTGTAACACTTTCATGTTGAAAAGTCATGGCACTTGAATTAGTATAAGTGCCAGTTTAAATGTTTATAAGTGATAGCACCAACTGTTTAGTGTATGCTAGAAGGTGTTCACGTTATGTAAAAGAATTCGGGAATTTGTTTTCTTTCCCTCATTTTGTTTAAGGAAAAATCAAAAGGATCTTTCAGAGGAATTTGTAGTACCTAGGTTTTGACGAAAACTGTATTAGTCAAGGCTTATAGCCCTAATAAGCAAAGCTCCGGAAGTTATGCGTTGTGCGACTTCAGGTCTGCAGCTCGTTGATCATAAAATTTAAATAAAACCCCCAAATCTGGAGTGTTTGTGGAAAATTTGGTTCCTGGCGATCTGGAACCTGTTGAACCAGTACTCTGGAGTTTTTTCTCTATGAATAGATCTGAACGGTTATGAACTCCTGTTTGCATTAGGGAAGTAATTCCTCCCGAATGACTGTTGTTGCTTTCTTGCCGAATATCAGATCTGATGTTTGGGGACTCAGGTCTGATAATTTGCGTGAAATTTTGGTTCAAAGCTTTCTGGAATCTGCCGATCCAGTATTCTGGAGCTCTTCTCTATGAGTTGATCTGAGGAGTCCTTCTCGTCTAAGTGATTGTTACTTGTATTGATTCCCATGATTCCGTCGATCTGAGTATTTGGGGTTGTAGAACCCTTGAATTCAGACCGAGGACCTGATGGGTGAGGTGATGAATTCTCTGCCATATGAAAACAGAGAATGAGGAAACTGAATCAAAACGAGATAAAACTGAAAAAACAGAGAAATCGGTGGGCGCCAATGAAGAAACACCAACTAAATGGTCGGAACCGAGATAGTTAGGGGGTTTGAATCCGCATAAAAGGTTAGCTCTCCCTCGGTTGATTCAGTTGTAATGGAATTACTTCTCCGGTAATACTGCAAAAAAGAACACCGTTAGCCTCGCCAAGGGGAGAAGAGGGTTCTCTCCTTGACCCGACTCCGGCGTGAGAATAAGTATCGATATCGGAGAAGATAAGTATTTTAAGAGTGAGAGTAGTCTGAGTTTATACCTGAACAGTTCTCTTATTTATATCCGGGAGTTTGGGAGGGAAAACCCGTTATTGAAAAGATAACGGAAAATGCCTAACGCCGTAGCGGTTATTTTTCCTCCGTTAGAGTTCTTTAATCTGACGTTGATTAACCTCGATCCGATGTGAATGCACACGGATCGTGGTCTGATCGATGGCTGGGGGATTGCCACGTGGAAAGTGACTAAGTGGAGATTGCTCTCTAATTGCATGCATTCGTTGTGACTTCAGGGTTGTCTATGGTATTGACACGTGTCCAGACGGTTATAACCGTCTGGGTGGTGCACGATTGCATTTCTTCTAGAAGATTACTGCTGTAATCTGGTGTGACACCTTACTGTGTGGACACAGATGAATAAATCCCAAGTCTGGGTAGAATAATATCCAAGTCTGGATATTTGGGCGGAAGTATTGATCTCAGGATTTTTATCCTTTGCAAATGGGAGAAGGCGTAAGGATTTATGATTTCCTTAGGGCGCGCGACTATAAATTGCCGATACTTTCTTCCTTTTGTGAAACCAGTGCGCTGCCGCGCAAGGTTAAAATGTTAAAAGGAAAGGTTATGGTATGGTCCCAAATACTTATTATGAGGTTTTTGGGACATTACCCCTTCACAACCCAATATGTTGTTCTCCATCAAAATCTTTCATTCTTGAGATCTTCTTCTGTTCCATCTCTTGAGCTTCAAGCTTTTCACTGAACTTGCTCAGTGTCAGATTCCCAAAATCTTTCTTATTTCTCAGCATCATAAGATATGTGCCCCAAGTTTCATGTGGCAAAGCATCGGCCAACTTCTCAATCAATTCTTCATTATCTTTTGTGATGCTCACCCTCTTCATGTTGACTAGCAGATTGCAATATCTTTCGATAATCTGCTTGGTACTCTCAGTTCTCAAACCACGAAATAGATCAAATTCCTTTTTCAAAAGTGATTTTTTGTTCTTAATCATTTCTTTGCTTCCAACAAACTTTGATTTTAAAGCTTTCCAAATTGAATAAGCAGTTCCATTGTGTTGCAATAAAACCAAGATATCTTCCTTAACAGCTTGCTGCAATAAACTCGTCATCATCTTTTCATTTTTATATTTCTTTTTATCTTCAGCACTAAGATCTTTAATTGCAATCACCTCCTCATCATCAGTCATCGGTCTAACATATTTCGTTTCAACACATTCCCAAGCATCCAAGTAGTTTGCTTGAACCCAGTTCTCAAATCGTTCTTCCCATCCTTTATACTCCTCGATATTCATGAGTTTTGACGGTTTCTGCATAGTTCCCGTTTCATTTTCTAACATTGTGTTCTGAACAATACTTATCGGAGTAGCAAAGGCGTTGTAAAACTCTTCTTCCATGATTCAGTTTCAAAATTTCACAAAATTATTTTTCAAATGAAATCCAAGCGAAATGACTTTTGGTGCGAAATAACCCTGTTCAAACGAAATATTGATTTGATGCGAAATACACTGGTTTCAAGCTAAATAAGTAATTTCGTACGAAATAGTTGAATCTTCAAGCGAAATTACGTGATTTCGTACGAAATTAAGTACCCTTCTCAAATGGAATGACAAACCGGTGCGAAATAAGGCTATTTCGTGTGAAATTAGAACCTTATTTCGTGCGAAATACTGCTGATGTCATCATCTCGAGCTGTTTTTTGCCAAAATTGATCAAGTTTTAAGCTGATTTTAGGTCCAATTCTTTCAAGGCTTTGTTAAAACACAGTTTCGCATATAATGTGTGAAACTCAAAGCATTTTGACCATGAAAACTTGTTAATTTTGAAAAAAAAAGTGTAGAAATCAGATTTTGCAGCTGAATTGGTATGAACTCTTCCTCTTGAGCTATGATACCACTTGTAGGATTGTTTTCATACCCAAACGAGTTGTTCAGAAGAGTTTTTGCTCAATACGAGAGGCGGAAACAAGCGTATCAAGGTAATTCAGCTTGCAATTCACTTTAAACTGTCTTTTGATTAATTTGACAAAGAATTACAGCGAGTAGACACTTCGGCAGCAGTTCGACACTGAAACCGGAAAGTTACAAATGACAAGGCATCAAAGGTATTTATAAGAGAGCTAATTTCGCACGGAATAGCCCAAGCGAAATTAGTTTCATACGAAATCTAAATTCGTGCGAAATTACCACTTAATTTCGTACGAAATAACCTATGTGTTATTTCGTGCAAAATACCCACAAACACACTTTTCTCATTTTGCATGCCCTGATCTATCTAATACAATACAAGACATGATACAAGACAAAGTCGACAGACGTATGCACTAACATTTTCTTTGAAAACTTGGGGTATGGCGAATACGCCACTTGGAGCGAGTATTACATAAATGAGTCGCCTATGATTGCTCATAAATGTAAGAACCCGGTTTAATCCGTTATATTTGATAACTGAAATAATTGGGGGTTATTGGTGCCGTGTCCGGGCGTCCAGACTGATGAACTATTATGGCCATACATAATAACGTGCTGGGGTAGGCATACCGACTGTAAGACACGTTATTCAACTTTGGTGTGTGCCTTAATCCTTATAGCACTGAAAATGACCGGCTTTGATTTCTGGTTCCCATTGTATGACAAATATCTAAATTTGGTGACAAGATAAAATCCCAATAAATATTAAATAATTACCTATGGGTTTTCTCTATGTATTAAAATCATTTTTGAAAAACTAATTTCAAAATGAGTCAGTTAATTGTATTTATCAGCGAAAGCTGACGTATTTTCAAAAGACTAAACTATAGATACCGAACCTTGACTATTAGGCTGGGAATCCAGGTCGGCTATGATAAAAGCACTGGAATTTACAACTCCTAGCTTAAGGCCTATGATGTCTAAGCTTCGTTTACTTCGATCCGCATTGGACTGTTATCTGAACAATTTGAACAATCCTTGTATTTGAATATTAAACAATTTAATCTTATGAATGTTTATTTTTACTCATAATACTTCCACTGCATTATTATCAATTAACTGTGATAAACTAATATCCAACCGTCACGACTAAACCCGTCCGGGCCCACCAGAAATCAGGTGTGACAGAGTTGGTATCGAAGCTGTAATTTGAGTGAATTAGACACTAGCCTTCTGTGTCTAAACTCAAATATCACAAAATTTAGATTCCATAAGATTATTCTGAGTTCTAGACTCGAATTTAGGACTGCTCCTCTCATTATAATATAGATATCGATTTTATAAAAATTTCAGGAAAATGCCGCTAAAAAAGGAGATAGTTGATGATGATTCCATACTATTTCATTCGAAGCCAAGGAATCTGAAGCTTCGTACTAAACCCAGGATGTCGGTGCGACCAATCTGAAGGATGAACTCATTACCCTCTACTTATGACCAAAACCCTGTTCCCAAAACTAAACCTCAAGAACCTGTAAACCCGACACCAGAACAAATACCGGTGGACGGTGAAGACCTATACTTTCTACCCCCTAACTTTGAAAACCCAAACCTTAATTACACTAGCCAGTTCCCTATGCGCGATCCTTACTACTCGTTATCATTGGAACCCACTAGTACATCCACTATTCCTCGCCCAGAAAACATTATTGAATCACTAAACCCTCCAACACTGAATGGAGTGAAGCCAGAAGAGGAATAACTTATATGACGAAAAGAGGACGACTGAAGACTCTTTTCTTTATTATGTTTTGTTGTTTTTCCAAAAGTACGCTTATGGACAATCTTGTATTTCAATTCCAAAAGTCCTTATAGGACATTGTACTGTAATCTTTTGATTAAATAAAATCAAACTTCAAATTCCTTTTCTATTTAGTTTATCTGCTACTAATATCCCAAAATCTTACTGATGGTGATATATAGCTCCCGACTGAATCAAATGGTGAGCCAAAATACTGGCAATCTATCTAACAATAAGAACGATAGCGATAACTACGATCGCAGAGACCGTTCAGACCGAGAAAATAATCTTCGATCCTTAATCACCAAGGAGGTTGGAAAAGCTATGGCCGAATTCATGGCTAAGTTAAAAAGGCCGGAGCCATCGGTACCAAAGGATAGATCTGTTTCTAAACCTGAAAAGACTAACTACTCTACAACTAAAAGTGAGCAAAGTGTCAAGAACAATGTCCGAACTGAGCACCGCAGCTCTAAGGATTGGTGCACCTACAAATACTTCGTTTCATGTAAGCCCTGTGACTTTACGGGTGAAAAAGGAGCCATTGATGCTCTAAAATGGTTCGATGAGAGGGAGACTGTAATTGATATAAGCGGTTGTGCTATCAAGGACATTATCAAGTATATGTCCCTATCTTTCAAAGAAGAAGCATTGACCTGGTGGAAGGCAATGATCCAATCCACAGGAAAGGTTGCATTGTACAACCTAAGCTGGGCTAAGTTTGTGGAACTTATCCGTGAGACTTAATGCCCACCTCACGAGGTGGAGAAAGCTGAATCTGACTTTCTCAAACTCATAATGAAGAATCTTAACTGTCGAGCTTATGTCTCTGATTATAATTCTCTTTCAAGACTCATACTGTATCTGATTAGCCCCGAATCGAAGCGCATTGCGCCTTTCATTGGAGGACTAACTCCAGAAATCAAGGGGCTGGTTAAATCCTCAAAACCTGCGATGTTTAGATCAGTTGTGGATCTAGCACTATCTCTCACTAGGGATGAGATACGAGCAATAGCTGCCAAGTTTGATGATGAAAACAAGAGAAAGCGTGATGACACCCCTGCTAGAAATTCCAAGAATGGCAAGACTGGTTCAAACTATAACCAGTATAAGCCAACTGAGGCGAAGCCCGAATGCAAAACCTACGGGAAAAGGCATTTTAGAAGATGGCTGTTTAATCAGCCCAAAGGTCGTGGCATCTACAAGTAGATGGACCACAAATCCCATGAGTGCAATGATCTTAAGAACGCCACCTGCTATTGGTGTGGCGAGAAAGGGCATATCAAGACTCGTTGCCCTAAATATGCAACTGATGTGAAGAACAAAGTTGTTGATGCTATGGAAGCCATGGGGAGCTCCTATTCTCTTTGTCAAGAAGAAAGACTGTTCGATACGAATGTGTATCAATTACCGCGAGCTAAATAAAATCACGATCAAGAATCAGTATCCTTTGCCGAGGATCGATGATCTATTTGATCAACTGCAAGGAGCCAGCTACTTCTCAAAGATTGATTTGAGATCTGGCTATCATCAATTGAAGGTCTGAAGTGAAGATGTTCCGAAAACTGCGTTCCGAACTAGATACGACCACTATGAGTTTCTCGTGATGCCTTTATGCTCACGAATGCATCTGCAGCATTCATGGATCTCATGAATAGGGTCTGCAAGTCGTACTTAGATAAATTTATCACTGTCTTCATTGATGACATATTTATCTACTCGCGCAGCAAGGACGATCATGAGAAACATCTACGATGTATACTCGGTCTACTACAACAGGAGAAGCTCTATGCTAAGTTCTCCAAATGCAAGTTCTGGTTCCGCGAAGTCCAATTTTTAGGACACATGACTAGTGAGCATGGTATTCAAGTGGATCCTGCCAAGATTGAAGCTATCTTAAATTGGGAAGCATCCAAAACCCCTTAAAAAATACGCAGTTTCCTAGGATTGGCAGGCTACTATAGAAGGTCCATTGAGAACTTTTCTCAAATTGCCACTCCTTTAACTGCATTGACCCAAAAGAATGTAAAATTCGACTGGGGTCCTAAACAGAAGGAATCCTTTGAGCTTCTGAAGTAGAAGCTAAGCAATGCTCCTATTCTAACCCTGCCTGAAGGGATAGAAGATTTTGTTGTGCACTGTGATGCTTCGCACACAGGAACGAGTTGCGTGCTTATGCAACGAGGCAAGGTGATTGCCTATGCATCACATCAGCTAAAGGTACATGAAAGAAATTACATCACCCATGATCTAGAACTGGTGCAGTGGTGTTTGCATTGAAACTGTGGAGATATTACTTATATGGCACAAAGTGTATTATATACACAGACCATAAAAGTCTCCAACACTTCTTTAATCAGAAAGATCTTAATATGAGACAACGCTGATGGATGAAAACTCTTAATGATTACGAATGTGAGATTCGTTACCCTTCAGGTAAGGCCAATGTTATTGCGGATGCTTTAAGCTGCAAAGAAAAGGCTAAACCAATTAGGGTTAATGCTAAGACAATTGAGCTACGTACTAGCTTGACTGAAAAGCTAATGGAGACTCAGAAGCAAGCCCAGCTTGTCACACCCCAACTGATGGCTGAAACATCGGGGCGCGGAACTGAGCGAAACAGATTGTTAAGAGAAATTCCATAACAACTAGATTACCGGATAGTTAATATTATGTCCCATACCATAACCTACCAAGCAATCAAATTATTACAGACAGAGATATCCTCAAAACAAAACATGTTCCGACAACTCAGATTTAAAAAAAAATTGTATTTGTTGGTTTCTAGACCCTCCTAAGCTCGATTCCATCAAGTAGCAAGCAAGCATCCTAAACACCTGTCACATACGTTAAAATAGGGGTCAATACACATAGTGTAAAGGTGAGCATACAAGTTTAATAGTATAGTAGAGTTCGAAATCGTTTACGCATAACCAGCATGTACAACGTATAATGTGAAGCATGTAAGTTATCGACAAAGATCCTATCAATACCAATTACTGCGATTTGACTGCGAGTAGCGAGTGCGCATCACATGTTCACCACTACGAACACGTGAAGTATTGTCCTTAACAACCCCTGAGTGAACAGGTGCTGAGTCCAAACTATAGTACTATCCTTGCTAAGGCAGGTAGACAGTAATCAATGTGTAAACATAACAAACAGGCATTCATCGAGTCACATATAACATGCAATAATGGTCAGCGTACAAATAGTGTTTACGTTGTGTGTTCGATTGTGATTTAGAATAAGTAACGTATGTAACACCCAAAAGTGCTTAAAGCAAAAAGGGATCGAGTATACTCACAGCGGTGGAAGTTAATCGATTGAAGGGAGCGCTAGAGCGAGATTAGCCTGATCAGAATGATAGCATGAACAATAAGCGGCGCGTAAAACGATGCAAGGGAACAAGGTGATGAGTGGTCATCGGGCCGGATGGCAATCCGAATGGATGGCCATTCGGTCGGATTGATACCTCGTTTAGGATGGATGTGTTTGTGTATGATGGCTTTGAAGTTTTTGTTGTAGAATTTTGAAAACAGAGAAGTATCTCTACCTTTCAGGTCGTTCGATCGAACGGCAGTTTGATCGGACGACGATTCGTTCAGTGAGGCATTTCTCAGAGAACAAGTTCACAGCAGGATCAACATCCAATCAGATGACCTACCGATCGAGTGGCAATCCGTTGGAATTGATTATGCATTGAACATGTTGAAAAATTGTTTAAGTGTTGAACCTCAAATGCAATCCGATCGGATTGCGGTTCGATCGGACGGCGATCCGTCCCCCGATCTGATCTTTTGCAACTTGAAGATTTGTTAGGCTTGGAAAGTTTTGGGGATCGAGATGGTTTGACAACGTGCTAAACAACGGAAACCCCATCATAACCCAAGTCATCCGATTGAACAAGAATCACCCTAGTCCGACCAGTTTACTGGTTCGTGACGGTTGTTCATGTTTAACCCGAAATCAGTTGTCCCTTAGATAGAAATCAGATCTTGAACCAACACTTCACTAAGAATGAGTAGAAGATCAGAACGAGCTCCGATTCTATCGGTTTTGAGTGCATTGAGTGTAAAAGAGTTGAAAGGAAGTTGGATAAGTATCTTTCAATCCTTTTATCCTTGAAAATTTTCAGATCTATGCAAGATCTTTGTTTATTCATGTGGAAATCTCTCAGATCTAAGTTGTTCTTGGTGGAATGAGGCCAAAACTTGAAGTTCATAAGAACTCCATGATGACATCACCCTAGAACACCTCAAATCCACTGATTTCACGGTTAAAAGTTAAGATTCAAAGGTGAAAAAGATGAAGTAATGCGTGCAGATCATAGAAATACAAGATTTAGATTGAAAAACTTATAAGAATCGCGAGAAATTGAGAGAAAGGAGGCTTGAGTGCTGCTGGTCGAGTAGAGGAGCTATCACATCAAATGATGTGACAGGAGGGGTATTTATAGGGTTTCCAAAAGAGGAAACCATGTGCAGGCCAAGGATCGGATGACAATCTGATCGGATGGCTATCTGATCGGATGGCCATTCGATCGAATAGTCATTCGATCGAAGTGGCTTGGCGAGTTTTTTTTCGCGTTTTCGTTTCGTGCGTTGAGCGTTGCGATGCGATTCGAGTGAGCGATGCAATAGTATTACCCATTAGTTACACGGATAACCTAACTACTATATCTAACATACAATCACTATAAATAACTTGCGTTTAGTGTTTGCGATTAGATTGCGATGCGATAGAATTGCGATTAACACCTCAACATAAACATAACATGCACAAGTAACACATAATAAGCACACACACGTAAAACAATATCCAGAACGCGTAATTCGGGTTGCGAATGCGATTGCGATGCGATTTGCAATAAGTCAATTAGAGATTAATATGCGATTAAGTAGCGATTTATTAACATGTACTCCACATAATACAACTAAAGTAATTTAATTACAAAACTGGTTATAAGTCAAGGTGATCAAATCTGTAGTTAAGCGAGGAGTGACATATCGCAATTAGCAATCTTTTCTTCCTTTGACTACGACCTTGACTTTGACTTCCGTAACACGGGTTGTTACAGTCTCCCCTACTTTAGGAAATTTCGTCCCGAAATTTAAGAAGTAGTCGTAACAAACAGTTGCGGGTACTTCGCCTTCATGTCACTTTCGAGTTCCCAAATAAACTCGGCACCGTGTTTGCCTTCCCAGCGAACCTTCACAATGGGAATGCATGAGCGTCTGAGTACCTTGGTTTCTCGACCCATAATCTCGACAGGCTTTTCCAAGAAGTGTAATGTTTCGTCCACTTGTAATTCCTCGAGAGGGACATGTAATTCCTGTTCGGCTTGGCACTTTCTGAGGTTCGAAACGTGGAAAGTCGGGTGGGCGTTACTCAGTTCTTCCGGTAGTTCGAGTCTGTAGGCCACTTTGCCAATTCTTTCCAGAATCTTAAAGGGTCTGACATATCGAGGCGCGAGCTTGCCTTTCCTGCCGAATCTGATCACCCCCTTCCAAGGTGCAACCTTTAGGAGTACGTGATCGCCAATGTTAAATTCAATGGGCTTGCGGCGTCTATCGGCTTAACTTTTCTGACAACTCCGAGCTTTCAGTAGATTGTCTCGAATTTGGAGTATCTTGTCAGTGGTTTCTTTAAACAGCTCAGGACCGGTTTAATTATTTATTTATATTGAATCCGCTTTTGTTGGTTTATTCAATAAAATCAATCTTAACACAATCATGTGCTAAGATAATGATACACAAATTTATTTCATATTTCAGTGTATCTCTTAATGATTTTTATATCAGCAATCGAGTGTTTCGTAATCTTTATTGCTTTATCATCTTTGATCGAAAAACATTATTCAATTATTTTCAATTTCAATCAAAAATCCTACTAGATTTATTTGAAACATTCGGACTTACTTCATTTGATTTAAATCATGGTGAAACTCATTTCATTCACCGCTACTATTTCCAATTACTACGAGGCGTCACAATAAATTTGTAGCTTGAGCTAAACTCAATTTCACACTTGATGTACGGATTTATTTATTTCTGTTGGTTCATCATCTTAAACAGTCTTAATACAATTATGTGTTAAGATAAGAGTACACAAATTCATATCATATTCCGGTGTACCTCTTAACGTTTCTTTCATCATTTATCGAAAATTCTATAATATTCATTTGGTCTGTTCATTATCAATTGAAAATCCTATTCGAAATGAATATCCAAATTTACTTCATTAAAGCTTTCAGTTGATTACACGGTGAAATTGTTCGGTCACCGTAATTATTGAATTATTTCAATCATTACGACACCTTGCGGCGTCGTTATAAACTTGTAGCTTGGGCTAATCATAATCATACGAACTATTCAAAAACCACGTATGTCTTTCGTTTGACTCATCATTTAAAAGTAGTCTTGATACAATTATGTATTAAGACAATGATACACTAAATTCTATTGTATTTCGGTGTATCCTTGTAATACAATAAATGTCAACACATTGATTTTTCTTTTATGATTCGATAGTTAACAATCATTTTCGTGCTTCTATTTCATTTGAGCTTATTGATTCTGAGTCTTCCTCAGTTGACAATCAAAGTAAGTTTTCTTTTGATTCTAAAACTCATTTACAACTTGTAAACATTCAATTTAGATATCTATTTGATCATATATCTTTTGGCTTGAACATAGTCATTTTGGAAATATCATTTCATCTTATTCAATTGTCATCAATTTCTTGAAAAAATTTAGTTGAACCATTGAATCCTATTTTATTATATAACTCGTATTCACAAAATTTGATATTTGATTATGTGTCATTTTGTTGACTAAAATATGACATAAGTCTAAAAGAAATATCATAACCCAAATCTCGAGGACGAGATTTTTATTAAGATGGGGAGAATGTAACAACCCTCATTAAAAGTCCTAATTATTTTATTATTTTATCCAATAGGAAACCCTAATTGTGACACCCAAGTGATTCTGCGCAAACCCTAAAAATTTTCAGAACAATCAGAATCAGGATCAGGGCCCCTAAAACTCAGGGGGGGTATTTCCTACTCAACGATTATCCTTATAAGTTATTATAAAAATCGAATTTAATCAAACCGTCGACTCACCTGAACTTCAAACACACGTGGCAAGAATATGAGAAAAATGTATCCCTTACGGACCGTAAGGGTTGATGCTTACGGTCCGTAAGCTAAGCCAAAATCGTGTATAAATAGCAGCAATTGGGACTTGATTCAGGGCACAAAAACGACGAAGAAACTCAAAATACACGCTGAGATATCATCCAAATACTCTCAAAACACACACGAATCACTAATTAGTATAGCGGGGTGCTGCCGCAAACAGGGTATTAACTCGATCGCTGCTACGATTCAATGTCCGATCGATTGAAACTATCCGATGGATGTTTTAGTACTATCCTTTGTCATTCGTTGTGAATCCGATGGATGTTTAAGTAATTATACTTTGTCATTCGTTGTGATTCCGATGGATGTTTAAGTGATTGCACTTTGTCATTCGTTGTGAGGGTTTTTATCTCGTGAGTTATCGTAAATGCTGTATTAGTTACTTACCTAGTTCGTGTGCACTAGGTTACAAGACTAATCAATAGGCTAAGCTCTACTGGTATCAATCTGCAATCTATCAAGGCTTATCTGTAGACTAAACTTTGCCCGTAGAAATCTGCAATGTGAGTCCATTCTCTTTTCTTACAGTTTTCATCACCTTTTTGTGATACAATTATATTTACAAATGCTTTCCAAAATCCTAAATGTTTACCAGTTATACTTACAGTGATTAAATTTTTATATTTCTATAATAACTGCCGGTATGGGAGGTTTTTATTAATTGATCCTCGTTACTATTGGCCAGAAAGTTAGCCAATAATAACATGACCACAATCACACTGAGAATTATGCCCCAGTAGCCATAGCCTATAACTAATATTATTTTAACATTTAATCGTTAATAAATTTAATGTATGTTTGAAATAACTCTAAATGGTGTATACCATAATAAAATAGTCAAGTATAATATGTTCTACTATACTAAGATTATATTTTTAGTCTTAGTCACATTAATAGATTAAATAATGATATTACAATTATTTAATTAACATATTATATTTGATAAGTTATAGTAGTTTGACATAAAATGATATATGTCATTTTCTGGGTTAAATGGTTTTGTGCCATAAGTAATATATTTGACAAAGTAATGTCACGGGACACAACTAAGTCCAGGGTCACTAGTTGAGAGAATGATCAACAGTAACATGACCAAAAGCACTAGTTGAGAGAATGATCAACAGTGTTATAAATAGAATCACTAGTTGAAAGAATGATCAACAGTGATATGACCAGAGTCACTAGTTGAAAGAATGATCAACAGTGATATGATCACCGTCACAGGAATCGGCTAGTGACTGATAAATTGAATAATAGTAAAATATAATTACTTGATAAATTCACTATTGGACGAAAGTGAGCCAATGAGTGATATGATTACTATCACATCGGAACTGCCACCATGTGACAAATACTGATTGAGTTGGGTAAATATAAATAAATATAAAAACCTTAATGCTGTAAGGTATAACAATATATTTTATAAAAATGGAATGAACTCACTCAGTATTTCCGCTGACAAAACCTTTTTCAAACATGTTTCAGGTAATTACAGTAGATTGGAGTAAGAATTGGATACGGCACTGAAAGGCTTCAAGAAGTGGCTTATTTTATTAATTAAATCAAAGTAAGAAATATTGTTTTATGTAATTAATGCTACCATTGTAAAACATGGGTATATCCCATTTATTTAATAAATAAAATCCGGTGTTTCTAAACTCTGATATTTTTCCTAACTCACGGTCCTGATGAAATTTCCGCTGCAATATTTTTTCAAATTAAATCACCGGTACCACTGGGCTGTTCGCGGCTTCCGATTCCGTCCAGGGTGGGTCGGGGGTCGTGACACCTGGATGGTAACGGATCTCACAGTCGTAATCGGCGTTGGCGCATGTTAAGTTCTTTCTGCTTAAAGATATGTTGTAGGCTCCTATGATCGGTGAAGATCGTACACTTGGTACCGTAAAGGTAGTGTCGCCAAATCTTTAACGCAAAAACAACTGCACCAAGCTCAAGGTCGTGTGTGGTATAGTTCTTCTTGTGGACCTTGTGCTGTCGAGAGGCGTACGCGATAACCTTGTCTCGTTGCATGAGAACACAACCAAGACCGAGGTTAGAGGCATCGCAGTAGACTACAAAGTCGTCGTTTCCGTCGGGAAGTGAGAGCACGGGAGAATTGTAGAGCATAGCCTTGAGGGTTTGAAAAGACTCCTCCTGTCTAGTTTCCCAAACAAAAGGTTTATCCTTGTGCGTAAGAGAAGTAAGCGGTACAGCAATCGTAGAGAATCCTGCGATAAAGCGACGCTAATAACCTTCTAGTCCGAGGAAAGAACGGACTTCGGACGGGTTCTTGGGTGTAACCCAACTCTTAACAGCCTCGATCTTCACAGGATCGACATGAATACCTTGACTATTAACAAGGTGACCCAAGAATTGGACCTCCTCCAGCCAGAACTCACACTTGGAGAACTTGGCATAGAGGAGGTTTCCCAGGAGTAACTCAAGAACCAAACATAGATGCAGCGAGTGTTCGACTTTTGACTTGGAATAGATCAGGATATCATCGATGAACACGATGATGAAGCGGTCAAGAAAGGGTTTACACACGTGATTCATTAGATCTATAAAGACCGCGGGAGCGTTGGTCAGACCAAAAGGCATGACTACAAACTCGTAGTGACCGTATCGGGTTCGAAAAGCGGTTTTAGGTATATCCTCCTATCGAATGCGTAGTTGATGATAGCCTGAGCGTAGATGGATCTTCGAGAAACACGTAGCATGTAGGATCGAATTCGGACCTAAACGAGTCGCTTAGAAGAGTTTATCTCAGTTTGAACGGCGGAAACAGACAAACCGAGTACAATTCAGCAAGTATTCACTATAAACTGTCGATATTATTGATCTAGATAACGTTTACAACCTGTCAACACTTCGGCAGCATTTCGTGGCTCACCGGAAGACAACACCTAGAACTATATATGTGATTTCGCTCATAGATCTATATATAGGCTTACTGATTTCGCTTTTACATACATGACACATAAGCGAAATCAGATAATTACCATATAAGCGAAATCATCACTTTTGACATAAAAGCGAAATCATGTGATGACACATGAACGAAATCACATCTATGACCTTATGAACGAAATCAGCAACTATATTACATAAATGTTTTTGTCTCATTATGAAGTGATGTCATGATGACTTCACCATTATGATGTCATCATTAAAGATGATGACATCATCCTCTTTCAGATCCGTAACGAGACTGAGACTCGACATAAGACGTAGACGACAGGCGGATGCACCAACAAACTCCCCCTCGGATGTTGACGGAGTCTTCAGTGTCGAGTCTTTGCATCTTCAGTCTTTATCAGTCCTCTTGAACTCTTTGAAGTATTTGACGCTGTAAGAATCTTCAAATCTTCTCTCTTTCTCTTTTCATCAACAAACTTCTTCTCTTAAATGTTGACATCTTTAAATTCATCATCATCAACATGCATTCCCCCTCAAATGTTGACTCATCCTGCATACAACTCTACCACAAACATAAGTTTTATGATAAACATTTAAGCATATAGACACCATTTGAAACTATCTTAAACAAATATCAATTCATTTCTGATGAACCACTTGAAACTATTGTTGGGAATCATGGTATCAAAATAATAGCGGAAGCGGTTTATATAATTTACCAAAAGCCGATTATATAAATTTGATTTATTAATCCGATTAATAAATATTCCCAATCAGGATCAAGGTTATACGCGTATAAACAAATAAACGGAATAAACAACCATAGAGGGTTTTAGTAATCAACCTTTGACGACTACACCGGAATTGTAACACGCGGGTTACAACGAATCCTCGCTAGTAGGAAGTTCACAACCGAGC
This sequence comes from Helianthus tuberosus, assembly GCA_030545235.1. Lineage (NCBI taxonomy): Eukaryota > Viridiplantae > Streptophyta > Magnoliopsida > Asterales > Asteraceae > Helianthus > Helianthus tuberosus. Next base: position 38,595 of record JARYGA010060242.1, read on the forward strand.
ACAAGATACCCGAGAGGAGTGGCAGCCAAGCTTAGGAGGATGGCTAGAGTATTGTGTTTTTTTTATAAAAGTCAATTGGGTTTCCACCATAAACCTCCTTTTATAAAACCGGGTGTCCTTTGGATTTCCACCTTAAAACACAATTATAATCCTCTTAATAATAATCTAATTAATATTAAGTCTCTTGGGTTTCCATCTATTATTATTTCACAAATAATAATATACCTACTCGTGAACATATACGATTCGTGTACCAACGTGTAACTCTTCGGATCGTACCGAGTTAGTTACGTTGACTTTAATTAAGGTCGGACATACATATATCCAACAATCTCCCACTTGGACGATTTTAATTAAATGAGTCAACGTGTGCAGAGTTGGACGCCTAGCTGCATCGCACTGCTCCTAACACGGCATGACACTTTACAGTCGTCAACTAGTTCTTTGCGTTCAAGTAACACTTTACTTAACCAAATACTATAGCCCTGATAATTCTATCAATAAGTCCCTTCTGTATAGAACATTCGTTGATCATAAGACATGGATCATTCATTCTTATAAAGTGATCAACCATTCTCTATTCTCGTCTTTAATTCAAAGTGGTCTAACGAACTACTCTTAGTCCGAGCGTGGCCACGCGTTTATTCCAGTTTGAGTTAACGAGGGCGCCAGAATGTCTAAACTTCTAATCCCATAGAAGTACAGAATTCCATCAGCACCATACAACTCCCACTTAACCTTGGATTCCTCCCAACGCTACCCGGATTACTACCCATGTTTCAGGACAGTGTTAGATAACATCAAAGATTGTCCTTGATCAATGTAGTTTAATATGTGCCTAAGGAAAAAGGACAGATTGAACATATCAATATCAAAACATCTCATGACTAAGATCCATGGAGATCGTTTTGAAGCGAGTTACATCCAATATCATTCCCTAGTGATATCTGTGAATTTTGATTCTCAAACTCTTGAGTTATTCATCTCATGAATACAATCATCTCAATTCACAATAGTCTTACATTCAAATTCATTCCCATGTAATTTGATCGACTACGGATATTTTAGAATACGCTTATTCAAGGATATAAACATACAAATAACGAACACAGCTACAAAATAATTAAACTTGCATTTAACCAGTAAATCAAATAACTATTTCAATGTAACTGTTGTAGTTCAAAATTAAAACACCAATACTAACTACAGATCATGCCCACTGTCTAGCAAATCTAAGCCCTATTTTTCCAGCATGCTCCTCATGTTTAGCTTGAGGTAAAGGCTTAGTAAAGGGGTCAGCCAGATTTAGATCTGTATGAACTTTGCTTATTACGATGTCTCCACGCTCTATTATCTCTCTAATATAGTGGAATTTTCTGAGTATATGCCTTGTGGTTTGATGCGACCTTGGTTCCTTTGCAAGAGCAATGGCACCAGTATTGTCACACAACATCTCGATTGGTTTCTTTATGCTAGGCACAATGTCGAGATCAGTAATGAACTTCTTCATCCAGGCAGCCTCCTTAGCAGCATCCGATGCAGCATTGTATTCTGATTCACAGGTGGATTGAGCAACCACACTTTGCTTCGAGCTCTTCCAAGTAACAGCCCCACCATTCAGAATGAAAACATATCCAGTCTGTGATCTTGAATCGTCACGATCAGTCTGGAAACTTGCATCAGTATAACACTTAACTGATAGCTCCTCATCCAGTCCTCCATATATTAAGAACATGTCCTTAGTCCTTCTTAAGTACTTAAGAATGTTCTTCACTGCAGCCCAGTGGCTCTCTCCTGGATTCTGTTGATATCTACTCGTCATGCTAAGAGCATACGAGACATCAGGTCTGGTACATAACATGGCGTACATGATGGAACCGATAGCAGAAGCATATGGAACTCTTTCCATTTTCTTCTTTTCCTCTTCGGTCTTAGCACACTGCTCGCCATTAAGAATGGTTCCATGTGCCATGGGCAAGAGCCCCCTTTTTGAGTCTTGCATTGAGAAGCGTCGTATGACCTTATCAATATATGTACTTTGACTTAAACCTAATAACCGCTTTGATCTATCTCTATGAATCTTTATTCCTAGAATATAAGCGGCTTCACCAAGATCTTTCATTGCGAAACATTTTCCCAACCAAGCCTTAACATCTTTTAGCATAGGGATATTGTTTCCAATGATTAGTATGTCATCTACATACAGAATTAGAAAAGTGATATAGCTCCCACTAGATTTCTTGTAAACACACGGTTCATCTTCGTTTTTAATGAAGCCAAACTCTTTAATTTTCTGATCAAAACGAAGATTCCAGCTGCGAGATGCTTGCTTCAATCCATAGATGGATTTATTTAGCTTGCACACCTTATTAGGATTATTTGGATCGACAAAACCTTCAGGTTGAACCATATAGACATCTTCAAGTAAGTGTCCATTAAGGAACGCGGTCTTGACATCCATTTGCCATATCTCATAGTCATAATATGCAGCAATGGCAAGTAGAATTCTAATAGACTTAAGCATGGCTACTGGCGAAAAAGTTTCCTCATAATCAATTCCTTGAGTCTGAGTGAACCCTTTTGCTACAAGCCTTGCTTTGTAGGTTTGCACATTTCCATCCATGTCGGTCTTCTTCTTGAAGATCCATTTGTTTCCTACAGTCCGACCTTCGGTAGGAAGATCAACCAAATCCCAGACTTGGTTATCATACATGGATTGCATCTCTGCATTCATGGCTTCTTGCCATTTCTTGGATTCTGAATCCAACATTGCAGCTTTGTAAGTAGCAGGTTCAGCTTCTTCAATCATGAAGATATCATCATACCTTTCAGGGGCACGACGATCCCTAATACTTCTTCGAACACTTGGTGTTTCTGTTGTTTCTTGAGTCCTCTCAGGCTCAACTTCAACAACTAGATCAGTTACTTCTGGTTCTGTCTGAACAACTGGTTCAGTCACTTGTGATTCTCGAATTTCTTCAAGATCCACATGGTTTTCTCCAATCCCTCGTGCCAGAAGCTCTTCCTCCAAGAAAGTGCCTCTGCGTTTAGTGAAAATCTTATTTTCAGTGGGGTGGTAGAAAAGGTAACCGATCCTTTTAGCGTATCCTACGAAAACCACTTTTTCTCCTCTGGGATCTAGTTTATCCGAAGATTCTAGAGTGACATAAGCGTCACATCCCCAGACCTTGAGATAGGATACTTTTGGTTTCTTTCCATGCCATATCTCATAAGGCGTTTTGTCAACCTTCTTCGTTGGAGCTATATTCACAAGTTTTGCGGCAGTTTCTAGAGCATAACTCCAAAAGGAGCGTGGGAGGGTTGTTCGACACATCATTGATCGAACCATATCTAATAGAGTTCGATTTCTCCGTTCAGACACACCATTATGTTGTGGCGTTCCAGGTGGAGTGAGCTGTGAAACTATTCCACAATCCTTTAGATGGTCGATGAACTCCTGACTAAGATATTCACCGCCTCGATCTGATCGAAGCATCTTAATAGTTCTATTTAGCTGATTCTCTACTTCGTTTTGGTACTCCTTGAACTTTTCAAATGTCTCATGTTTATGCTTCATAAGATAAACATAACCATATCTACTGAAATCATCAGTAAATGTAACAAAGTATCTTTCTCCATGTCTTGACATTGTTCTGAATGGACCACATACATCTGTATGTACAAGTCCCAACAGATCATTAGCTCTTTCTCCAACATTTGAAAAAGGTGCTTTTGTTAACTTTCCACTTAAGCATGATTCGCATTTGCCAAACGTTTCCGAACCCTTAGAATCTAATATTCCTGCGGTTTTAAGCTGTTTAACACGGTTCTCGCTTATGTGTCCAAGTCTACAATGCCACATATACGTATCGTTAAAGTCTTGTTACGTTTATGGGAGATGTTGCATAATATGTTATTGTTTTGGATTTCTATCTCATAGATTCCATTGTTTGGTTTTGCATCAAAGTAAAATATATCATTAAAATAAGCAGAAATAAATTCACCATTAAAACGATAATTGAAACCTTGTCCATGCAAAGCAGAAACCGAAACAATATTTCTAGTAACACTAGGAATAAAATAAACATTGTTCAAAACAAGTTCTAAACCAGAAGGAAGTAAAAGAACATATTCTCCAATCGCCTTCACAGCAACTCTTTGTCCATTGCCAACATGGACCTCCAAGTCGCCTTGTTTCAGCTTCTTAATCTTTCTTAGTCCCTGCAAAGCATTACAAATGTGAAAACCACATCCTGTGTCAAACACCCATGTTTTGCCAGAAAAAGAAAAGATTTCAATAACATATATACCTGAGGACTCTCCTCCTGAAGCCTTGGCTTGCTTCAGTTCAGCTAAATACTTAGCACAGTTCCTCTTCCAGTGCCCAATTTCATTACAATGAAAACACTTGGCATCCTTCTGAGGCTTCTTGTTTGCAACTAATTTGCCTTTGCCCTGATTACCCCTTTTCTTGGTGTTAGGTTTCTTAACATGACCCTCCTTGATCATCAACACTGGTGCAGTCTTGCTGGGTATATTCACCTCAGCAGTTTTGAGCATCTGATGCAGCTCTGCAAGTGTCTTCTCCATCCCATTCATATTGTAGTTCATAGTGAACTGATCATATGACTTAGGCAATGAGTTGAGGATGATATCCCCAGCTAATTCATCACTCAAGGGGGATTCCAGACGAGCCAAATGATCAACATATGCCTTCATTTTTAGCACATGAGCGCTAACTGATGTACCCTCTTGCATACGAGTGGTTATGAGTGATTTCATCACATCAAACCTCTCATGACGAGCCTTCTGTTGGAACATTTCAACCAGGTGCTCATTCATCTCATATGCCATCTTGTCATCCATGGTCCTTTGAAGTTCAGGAATCATGGATGCTAACATTAAACATGAGACTTTCATAGAGTCATCAAAGTGCTTTGCATAGTTTCTATATGCAACTGTTTGCTGATTGATGGGTTCATCAGGGACTGGCGTTTCAAGAACATACAGTTTGTTCTCCGCCTTGAGAACAATTTTCAAGTTGCGGTGCCAGTCCATGAAGTTGGAGTGGTTCAGTTTGTCCTTCTCTAAGATGGACTTGAGAGAGAATTGGGAGGAATTGTTTTCAGTTGACATCTACAAAATTCAAAATTAATTAATTAGTATTTTATGTTTTTAATATCTTAATTTAATTTTATGACCCAAAAACAAAATTTTAATTAAGATGAGATCCCGATTCATCATATGACAGTGAATTGGCTCAAGCACTATCCACTGGTATGATTATGTAGGTAAACAACGATTGTTAATTGTGTCCACTACACAACTCTCCATTTGGGGTTATTGCTTAAAACGATGTATGTTTAACCCCAACTATGCCCACTTGATGAACAAGCGATGTTTTGTCCTTTACTGTTAACTGTAACACCGGCCTATGTTACACAGGAAACGCGATGATTACCTTCTTTCATGATGGACGCCCAGATGCAGGGTATAGCACTAACATTTGGGTTCGATTTAGAATGAAGTGTTAACTCGTTAAGGGTGGCATAAAACATCAATTTAAAATTTGGGATTTATTTTAATATTTACCAAAAAAATATTTTGAATAACTCGTAGCATGAGGCGAGTTACACAATAGTTTATAAAATCCGATTTTATATATAATTCGTGATAATAGAAACTCCTTTCCACGCTCGCACGATATAGTTTTAAATACCCTATTAAACTATGTCGGTCATTTTATCGCGAATAATCTTGTTTTAAATATTAATAAAACCCTTTTATTAAGTATACTTTTCAGTTTTATAAAACTTGTTTTAATAAAACCGTTGTCTTGATTGTGAAAATTTTATTTATTTTGGGTTATCTATATTATTTACAATAAATAAAACACAACCACAAAACACAATAAAAAAAATGAATCGAGCCCCTAATAGGTTGGCCGTTTCGTTTTAGCCAGAAACGAAACGAACTAGTCAAAAAGGGTTTCAAAAGCTAATTTTTGAAAGCTCCCACTTGACCCGCGATCTCTATCTTCATGGTACCTGTTCGCCATTTATCTTGATCTTGATCTTGATCTTGTACTCGAAGGATTACAATAATAAATTTGAAAATACAATAAAACCAAATCTATTCTAATCCTATCTATTACATCGGATCCAATATCCGCAACAAAATACAAATCAAAATAAAACCATAACCAACACAACCATGACAAAGGTCATAACCTAGGGCTCGATTCACATCACAATCCATAGACAACCAAAAGCTTTTGATCTTTTGTCAAAACAAATATTTTTTTGACAAATAAAACATAGATCAAAATTGTAACTTTACCATCTATACGCGTGTAACCGTGGCTCTGATACCACTGTTGGGAATCATGGTATCAAAATAATAGCGGAAGCGGTTTATATAATTTACCAAAAGCCGATTATATAAATTTGATTTATTAATCCGATTAATAAATATTCCCAATCAGGATCAAGGTTATACGCGTATAAACAAATAAACGGAATAAACAACCATAGAGGGTTTTAGTAATCAACCTTTGACGACTACACCGGAATTGTAACACGCGGGTTACAACGAATCCTCGCTAGTAGGAAGTTCACAACCGAGCACAAGATACCCGAGAGGAGTGGTAGCCAAGCTTAGGAGGATGGCTAGAGTATTGTGTTTTTTTTATAAAAGTCAATTGGGTTTCCACCATAAACCTCCTTTTATAAAACCGGGTGTCCTTTGGATTTCCACCTTAAAACACAATTATAATCCTCTTAATAATAATCTAATTAATATTAAGTCTCTTGGGTTTCCATCTATTATTATTTCACAAATAATAATATACCTACTCGTGAACATATACGATTCGTGTACCAACGTGTAACTCTTTGGATCGTACCGAGTTAGTTACGTTGACTTTAATTAAGGTCGGACATACATATATCCAACAACTATATCGTTTTTCTTATCAAAATAACACACTCTCCCAAACCATTTGTTCATCATGTTTAGCACTTGGAATTTTGAAAATCAGCTTTCCAACATCAGTTATCGAAAATCTTTTTGTATTTTACAAAATTTATACTAAAACACACTGAAAATCTTTTTGGATTTTTGAAAAAAATGAAATGCAGTAAAGAAATATATACAGACAATATTTTTGTGAGTTTGTGTAAGAGGATCATATCAGTTTATGAGACAAATCACCAACACCGTTAAGCTTCATTTCATTTTAAGTTCTAAACGATTCACCTAGATTGTCAGTATACTGGTCCACTTAAATTCTCACACAAAGTTCAACTGCTTCGAGATACGGATTAATGTCTTAAGCACTTAAACTCAATCGCGTGTCCCACCTCAGAATATACTCCCGTATCCAGATCCCAATATTCAGTCTTACAGGTAATTATGACACAAATGATATCTGTAGGGGTTAATAAATTATGAAGAATCATGAGAGCTCAGGTCAGAACTACCGTTCAGCAGAGAGATCATGACTCAACTTTTGGGTGTGTCCCCTTTAGAGGATCTTTTTTACAACAGCATTGCTAAGCAATTTTATTGTCTTATCATATATGCTGAGGGTGATGCTATGTTTCAAGCATTTGCAGAAAGTATTATTCGAGGACTAGGTCAGAACTACCGTTCAGCAGAAGTCCTGGAATAATACCCCAGATATCACTGAGTATAAAGACCTAGTATATCAAAAAAAGGAATCTTTCAAACGAGATTTCGGGGGTTATCCATATATCCGAGAGATGTTTCCCCACGATATAAGCAAGTTTGAATTTAGGTTTATATCTCGTCACAATCTACTAAATGTGTAAAAACCTACTGGCACATCATCAGTAAGACCGTTTATCACTTTTTATCTTACCAATTCTTTAGCATGCTGTGATCGTCCACTGATGTACTACCATTTCCTCTTTTATTCAACAAAACTCATTTTTGAATTTTATCATGTTTTTGGCTTTTTCAAATTTTCAAATGTTTTTGGATTTTCTAAAATTTCTTACTCCCCCTAAAATGCAAGCACATTTTAGAAAATTTGAAAATAAACTGTACAAACAACGTGACAACTGATATCAAATTGCTTCAAATCGCCATTCACTTGGCATAAACAATCAGAACTCCCCCTTTCAACAAACTATTTTCTCA
>JARYGA010060242.1:46957-150780 GCA_030545235.1 Helianthus tuberosus
CATATCTTCCAAACATCACTTCACAATCTTCACCCCTTACCTTCACTCTCCTCTCTCTTCCTCTCGGTCACCCACAACCGCCCCCATCACCACCACTTCACAACCATCTTCATCCATTAAACAAGTTCCATACAAGCTTTGAAGGTGATTCAAGGAGGTTGTACTTGTGGAGCTTCAAAAGGAGCCTTGTTCTTGATTCTTCATCATTTCTTTCTCATCATCTTCTTCACTAGATTCTACCCTAGCCTTGTACTAGTAGTAAGCTCTTGACAAACCCTAGTTCATCTTGTTTTTATGGCTAAATGATGTAGTATGATACTTATGTTTAAAACACTAAATAACAAGAACCAAGAAGATGAACATAAAGCTTATTAAAGATGGAACATGATGTAATAATATTAGTATGCAGTTGTTTTGATATGTTGCTGATTATTTGTTGATTACTTGTTAATGTTAAATGTCGTTATTGATCGCTAAACATGTTAACGGAATCAATCGAACACGCTTTAGAATGTTGAAAGCTGAAAACAGGATGGCTGTTTAGTGATTACAGCCAACTTCACTTGGTTGTAACCGGACCTTAATAAAGCAGAAAATGTAATTTCTGAACACTAGATTTATGTATTATGAAATACGGTTCTAATGGCACTGGAATCATAACTTTTGGACTTCGTTTACTATTTTTAAAGACCCTTTTTGTAACAGCCACTAAAGCTGAGTTCTTACTGCAGTAAATGGGCGAAATGTTTTTAGTCATAACTTAAGTTCTGTGTAGAATTAGCTCATGAAATTTGTACTGTAGATGACCACTGATGTATTTGTAATTCTCCCACTGGAATTTCGTAAATCAGACTTACGAGGAATTTTAAATAAATTATTCCGTGGACTGCAGTCAGAAGAAGATGAATCTGACTTCAGTCCGGAAAATAATTTCTTATAAAATATTGGTGATGAATTGGATCCCGAGATTTTTATACAATAATATTTGGATCGTTTAAGACCTTCTGTAAAAAGTTGAGAATTTTTTGAACAAGTTAACTATTTTATTAAAATCCCCGAAAATAACCCAGTTTCGAATGTAAAAGCTGAAACGACATAAGTAGTAATTTGCGTGTCTAAATGTCGGGTATGTTATCTGAGAATGATCTAACATGTTATATGTCAATAAAAGTGTTATGTGCAATGTCGTGTGTTTATTTATGAACGGGAATAGATGGGAAGTTTATATGGGCATGAACCGTTAAAGTGATGCATGTTATGTGGTAGATGCGTGTAGGAACTTCGTGCTTATTTGAAGTCACTAATAAACTAAGTGGTAATCATACTAGGACGTGATTGACCGACCTTGACTGTTAGCTATTTTTGAGAGTCAAACCGAGCAACCGAGGTGAGTTCACACTATCTACAAGGCATGGGATTCCCGGTGGTTTGGGAATGGGTTAAGAAACTAAAAATGGAATCTACATATCCTCCTTGGGTAGGATATGTACGGCCATCCTCCATGGGTAGGATGCCAATATTAATCATGCGTAATTCTCCTAGGGTAGAAATACGTACGTTCGTCCTCCTTGGGTAGGACAACAACCTTAAAACTTACTAGACAAAACTCTATCATGAAGTCCCTCATTTTATATCGACTTAATCGCCGAGGCCAATGTCGAGCGGGTCATTAGTTAATAGCACTATTAGGTTTAACAAACCTCACACCGTGTCGTCCGAACGGGCGTGTACTAATGGACTATGGCAAACTGTCAATGATGATAGAACATTGACGTAGGGCACAACTATTGTTCGTCAGTTGTCGATATCGGTCTAGTGGTTCACATGGGGAAGTCCCCACTAATCATGGATATGGTTTGGGTAATAAAGAAGGAACTGGTTAATCATACTTTTAACTAAGGGGTAACCCCCCCACGGCAAGTAAGCCAACGAAAGTCAAACCACGTTTTCAAAAATAACTTAAAACTAAACAACCAACCGTGAACTCACTCAACTTTGTTGTTGACTCGTTGTTACATGCCTTACAGGTCGCTAGACGCTTATGGAGCTAGCATGAGGAGGAGGCCGTTGTGGGATACGGACTGTTGTGTTCCGTGCTTAATATTTAAGTCCTTATGAACTTATTAAACCTACGTTTTGGACTTACGTTTTACGCTTCCGCTGTTAACTTAAAATCGGTTACTCTCTTTTGGTCACCAATTGTATTATGGTTGGTTTTATTTACTTAATTATGTTGTTCCATATGATTGGTGGCTCGATCCTAGTCATGTCACGCCTCCAAGCGGTGATGCTCCGCATGGTGGATTTTGGGGGTGTGACAGATTGGTATCAGAGCCATTGGTTATAGTAAACTTGGTTTTAAAAAGGGGAAAAGCTTTTTGATAAAACCAGACTATAACCTGTACAGTGCTCAACGATCCATAACGACGCTTCGCTCCACGTTCAAGACTCAACACCATAGGTGAAATGGTTCTTGCTTACATTGCATGTCTATTAGTTTACATAGTACATTGCATGCTTAGTTAATATAACAACTGATAATTGAAACCCTGTGTGTTTACTCTCTTCTGTCGTCTCACACTTACGCACTTTCACCACACGTTTCTCACTTATGATCGCTTCATTGTGAAGATCATGAATGGACGCGGAAGGCGTGGTGGTATCAACCTGACACAAGCCCAACTAACGGCTCTAATCAACGAACGAGTGGCTGAGGCACTCGCAACTGTCCCTGCAGGAGGTCAACATGCTCAACCTCCCGTATGTACGTTCAAAACATTCATGGATTGCCGACCTAGTACTCTCAGCGGCACAGAAGGAGTTGTAGGTCTTCTTCACTGGTTCGAGAAGCTTGAGTCTGTTTTTGAGATGTGTGAATGCCACGAAGATCGAAGGGTGAAATATGCTACTGGAACACTCGAAGGTGCTGCGTTAACCTGGTGGAAAGCACAGGTTCAACTACTAGGGCTGGCGGTTGCTAATGCCACCCCATGGAACGGTTTCAAAGAACTGATCAAGGAAGAGTACTGTAGTCGTGACGACATTCACAAGCTAGAGGTGGAATTTTATAATCTAAAGATGACGGGGTTTGAGATTGAGGCGTATACGAAGAGGTCAAATGAGCTGGCCATCTTGTGTCCCACTATGGTAGAACCTCCCATCAAACGTATTGAGCTGTACCTCAAGGGTCTTGTACCAAAGATTCAGACTCACGTGACTTCAGCTAACCTGGGTACCATTCAGCAAATCATCAAGTTGGCTCATCGTCTCACTGACCAGGCGGTGGAGCAAAACAAGCTGCCCAAACGTATCAGTGCCACAGCTACTCCTGATGCTCCTAGCGACAACAAGCGAAAATGGGATGGGAATTCCAGTAAGGGTTCTACTTCAGTTCAGTCTCAGCAGCGAAAGACTGATGACTACCAGAGTTCTGGTCAGCAATCTTCTGGTAATCAAGGACAGGGTGGATACCGAGGGAACCACCCCAAATGTAACCTGTGCCACAAGCATCATAGCGGGCAGTGCAACAAAGGTCGTTGCCTGAGGTGTAATAAGTTTGGTCATGAGGCAAAGGATTGCAGGAGCGCACGACCAGCAAATCAGAATCGCCAACAACAACAACAAGCTCCATAGAACCACCAGCAGCAACAACAACAGGGCAATAAAGGATGCTTTCAGTGTGGCGCTGAAGGCCACTTTAAGAGGAACTGTCCTCAGCTGAATCAGAATCAGAACAACAACTAGGGAAACGGGAGCAACAATGGAGGCAACAACGGGGGTAACAATAACGACAATGGTGCAAGGGGACGTGCCTTCGTGATTGGTCAGGGTAATGCAAGGAACGATCCCAACGTTGTGATGGGTAAGTTTGTTCTGGATGATTTCTTTGTTACTGTTTTATTTGATTCGGGTGCCGATACTAGCTACGTGTCCTTAAAAGTTAGTCAAATGCTTAAGCGCACTCCAACACTTTTGACCACCAAACACACGGTAGAGCTAGCAAACGGTAAAAGTCTCAAGGCCACACACATAGTTAAGGGTTGTAACCTCGTCTTAGCTGGTCAGACCTTCTCTATCGATCTTATTCCTATCGTTCTGGGTAGTTTTGACGTTGTTATTGGGATGGATTGGTTATCTCATCAGCAAGCGGAAATTCTTTGCAACGAGAAGATTGTTCGCATCCCTCGTTCTAGTAAAGAACCCCTCGTGATTCATGGCGACAAGAGTGGTGTTGTCGTAGGCATTATCTCTTTCCTTAAGGCCCAGAAGTGTTTGCGAAAGGGCCACACTGCCATTCTAGCACTCGTTACTGACACATCAACAGAAGAGAAGAGAACCGAAGACATTCCTATTGTGCGCGATTTTCCTGAGGTATTTCCTGAGGAATTACCTGGTCTTTCGCCTCATCGACAAGTCGAGTTTCAAATCGAGCTAGCTCCTGGAGCAGCACCAATAGCTCGTGCACCTTATCGTCTAGCTCCATCAGAACTTGAAGAACTGTCCACGCAATTACAAGAACTCTTGGAAAAGGGTTTCATACGTCCTAGCTCTTTGCCCTGGGGAGCACCAGTCTTGTTTGTGAAGAAGAAAGACGGTACTTTCAGGATGTGTATTGACTACCGTGAACTTAACAAGGTGACCGTGAAGAAACGTTATCCTCTTCCACGCATTGATGGCCTATTCGACCAGTTGCAAGGGTCGAGTTTCTATTCCAAGATTGACCTGAGGTCAGGTTACCATCAACTGAGAGTCCGAGATGAGGACGTCTCCAAAACAGCGTTTAGAACTCGTTATGGGCATTACGAGTTTCTGGTTATGCCTTTCGGGTTGACGAATGCACCAACGGTCTTCATGGATCTCATGAACCGAGTATGCAAACCTTACCTGGATAAGTTCGTTATTGTTTTCATCAACGACATCTTGATCTATTCTAAGAGTCAGGAGGAACACGAGCAACATCTACTAATTATGCTGGAACTTCTTCGAGCAGAGCAACTGTATGCCAAATTTTTGAAATGTGACTTCTGGCTTCGCGAAGTCCACTTTCTAGGCCACGTAGTATACAAGGATGGGATTCAGGTGGATCCATCCAAGGTTGACTCGATCAAGAACTAGCCTGCACCCCGTACACCCACAGAAATCCGCCAATTCTTGGGTTTGGCGGGCTACTACAGGAGATTCATCAAGGATTTCTCTAAGATTGCGCAACCTCTCACTTCATTGACTCAGAAGGATGTCACCTATCGTTGGGGTGATGCTCAGGAATCCGCATTTCAACACTTGAAAGATAGACTTTGTAGCGCGACTATCCTCTCATTGCCTGAAGGCACAGATGATTTTGTGGTTTATTGCGATGCTTCCATCCAAGGACTTGGTTGCGTGTTGATGCAATGTGACAAGGTCATTGCCTACGCATCGCGCCAACATAAGGTTCACGAAAGGAGTTACACTACGCACGATTTGGAATTGGGAGTAGTTGTTTTCGCACTTAAGATATGGAGACATTACCTGTGCGGTACCAAGTGCACCATTTACACCGATCACAGGAGTCTCGAGCATATCTTCAAGCAAAAGGAGTTAAACATGCGACAACGCCAATGGGTCGAACTCCTGAATGATTATGAATGTGCGATCAAGTACCATCCGGGCAAAGCCAATGTTGTGGCCGACGCCCTCAGTCGAAAGGATACTATACCTAAACGTGTGCGAGTGTTACAACTTACCATCCAATCTAGTCTTCCTGCTCAGATACGAGATGCTCAGGTTGAAGCGTTGAAAGCAGAAAACATCAGGGCTGAGTCCCTACGAGGATCAAGGAAACGGTTAGAACAAAAGGAAGACGGTGCCTACTATGTAACAGGGCGCATCTGGGTGCCACTTTACGGAAACTTACGCGAACTTGTGATGATGAAGCACACAATTCTCGTTATTCGGTACATCCTAGTTCGGATAAGATGTACCACGATCTCAAGACTACGTATTGGTGACCTGGCATGAAAGCCCACATAGAAACCTACGTCAGTAAATGCTTGAGTTGTGCTAGGGTCAAGGTCGAATATCAGAAACCATCAGGCCTACTTCAACAACCAGAGATCCCAACATGGAAATGGGAGCAAATTTCCATGGATTTCGTTACTGGTCTGCCCAGATCGCAACGCGGAAATGACACCATTTGGGTGATCGTGGATCGACTGACCAAGTTTGCACATTTTCTGGCTATCAAGGAAACGGATAAGTTTTCTACTCTAGCAGACATTTACCTAAAGGAAGTAGTATCAAGGCACGGAGTGCCAACCTCCATCATTTCTGATCGTGACGCGCGTTTTACTTCTGAACTTTGGCAAGCCATGCATAAGTCTTTCGGCTCACGTTTAGATATGAGCACCGCTTATCACCCACAGACGGATGGGCAATCTGAACGCACCATCCAAACCCTTGAAGACATGCTTAGGGCATGTGTAATCGATTTTGGTAATGGCTGGGAAAAGCACCTCCCGTTAGTGGAGTTTTCGCATAACAACAGCTACCACACCAGCATCCAAGCCGCTCTGTTTGAGGCATTGTACGGACGTAAATGCCGATCACCTCTTTGTTGGGCAGAAGTTGGTGACAGCCAAATCACTGGCCCAGAACTGGTAGTAGATACGACCGAGAGAATTGCTCAGATACGACAGCGAATGGCGGCAGCTCGCGACCATCAGAAAAGCTACGCTGATAAGCGCAGGAAACTACTCGAGTTCCAGGTTGGGGATCGGGTGCTACTTAAAGTCTCACCTTGGAAAGGTGTAGTTCGTTTTGGCAAACGAGGCAAACTCAATCCGCGTTATGTCAGACCATTCGAAATCATTGAGAAAATTGGCAAAGTCGCCTATGAGCTGAACCTACCGGCCGAACTCAGCGGAGTTCACAATGTGTTCCATGTGTCGAATCTGAAGAAGTGTCTGTCAGATGAGACCCTCATAGTTCCCTTAAAGGAGCTCACTATCGACGACCAGCTGCGATTCGTCGAAGAACCAGTAGAGATTACGGATTGAGATGTTAAAATTCTCAAGCGCACCAGGATACCTCTCATCCAAGTTCGTTGGGATTCCCGTCGTGGCCCAGAGTATACCTGGGAACGAGAAGACCAAATGAAACTCAAGTACCCCCAGCTGTTTAAGAAAAAGGCAACCACTACTGAGACTGAAGCTACTGCAGAATTTCGGGACGAAATTCCAAACCAACAGGGGGATGATGTGACACCCCAGAAAAACCAGGAAACCAACGCAATATAACTAGCTTCCTCAGTAACCACGTGCTAAATTTCGGGATGAAATTTTCTTAACGGGGAGAGAATGTGACAACCCTCATGATTACATGTATCTGTACGATTATTTAATGATGATTAAAGTGCTTAGTGACTGTGTTGAATTACTTAACTGTTTCCTGATTACTGTGTCATACTTACATGTGCTTGTTAACCAACTAGTCATGTGCAGAAAATTTACTAAAAGGTCCTGAATATTTTCCTAAGTGTTAGGAATTAAGTGTGTTACAAAAATATATATATAAGACACCTTAGGGAACAATTAAACAATTTAACGGAACAGTATCCGACCGAACAACCGGACATTACCCGGGACACCAAATATTTGTCAAACACATTATTTAATTATTTTGAGCTAGTCATGGTCCCCGTACACCATAACACCCACTAAATATTAACTACCTAATATATGGAAGTAAGTACTTGGGTTCTAACTCATCTTTACCACTTAGTCACAAAATGTTACATAACCCCCCCCCCCCCCCAACCGATTTCGGTCCCCATGGACCCCACCATATTTCACCAACATGCCTTCCAATATTTTACTTAGATATTGTTGGATTGTTGCTTGTTAAGTTGCACAAAATATTAGTATGCAAGATTATAAGTATGGCATATCTTCCAAACATCACTTCACAATCTTCACCCCTTACCTTCACTCTCCTCTCTCTTCCTCTCGGTCACCCACAACCGCCCCCATCACCACCACTTCACAACCATCTTCATCCATTAAACAAGTTCCATACAAGCTTTGAAGGTGATTCAAGGAGGTTGCACTTGTGGAGCTTCAAAAGGATCCTTGTTCTTGCTTCTTCATCATTTCTTTCTCATCATCTTCTTCACTAGATTCTACCCTAGCCTTGTGCTAGTAGTAAGCTCTTGACAAACCCTTGTTCATCTTGTTTTTATGGCTAAATGATGTAGTATGATACTTATGTTTAAAACACTAAATAACAAGAACCAAGAAGATGAACATAAAGCTTATTAAAGATGGAACATGATGTAATAATATTAGTATGAAGTTGTTTTGATATGTTGCTGATTATTTGTTGATTACTTGTTAATGTTAAATGTTGTTATTGATCGCTAAACATGTTAACGGAATCAATCGAACACGCTTTAGAATGTTGAAAGCTGAAAACAGGATGGCTGTTTAGTGATTACAGCCAACTTCAGTTGGCTGTAACCGGACCTTAATAAAGCAGAAAATGTATTTTCTGAACTCTAGATTTATGTATTATGAAATACGGTTCTAATGGCACTAGAATCATAATTTTTGGACTTCGTTTACTATTTTTAAAGACCCTTTTTGTAACAGCCACTAAAGCTGAGTTCATACTGCAGTAAATGGGCGAAATGTTTTTAGTCATAACTTGAGTTTTGTGTAGAATTAGCTCATGAAATTTGTACTGTAGATGACCACTGATGTATTTGTAATTCTCCTACTGGAATTTCGTAAATCGGACTTACGAGGAATTTTAAATAAATTATTCCGTGGACTGCAGTCAGAAGAAGATGAATCTGACTTCAGTCCGGAAAATGATTTCTTATAAAATAGTGGTGATGAATTGGATCCCGAGATTCTTACACAATAATATTTGGATCGTTTAAGACCTTCTGTAAAAGTTGAGAATTTTTGGAAAAAGTTAACTATTTTATTAAAATCCCCGAAAACAGCCCAGTTTCGAATGTAAAAGCTGAAACGACATAAGTAGTAATTTGCGTGTCTAAATGTCGGGTATGTTATCTGAGAATGATCTAACATGTTATATGTCAATAAAAGTGTTATGTGCAATGTCGTATGTTTATTTATGAACGGGAATAGATGAGAAATTTATATAGGCATGAACCGTTAAAGTGATGCATGTTATGTGGTAGATGCGTGTAGGAACTTCGTGCTTATTTGAAGTCACTAATAAACTAAGTGGTAATCATACTAGGATATGATTGACCGACCTTGACTGTTAGCTATTTTTGAGAGTCAAACCGAGCAACCAAGGTGAGTTCACACTATCTACAAGGCATGGTATTCCCGGTGGTTTGGGAATGGGTTAAGAAACTAAAAATGGAATCTACATATCCTCCTTGGGTAGGATATGTACGGCCATCCTCCATGGGTAGGATGCCAATATTAATCCTGCGTAATTCTCCTTGGGTAGAATACGTACGTTCGTCCTCCTTGGGTAGGATAACAACCTTAAAACTTACTAGACAAAACTCTATCATGAAGTCCCTCATTTTATATCGACTTAATCGCCGAGGCCAATGGCGAGCGGGTGATTAGTTAATAGCGCTATTAGGTTTAACAAACCTCACACCGTGTCATCTGAACGGGCGTGTACTAATGGACTATGGCAAACTGTCAATGATGATAGAACATTGACGTAGGGCACAACTATTGTTCGTCAGTTGTCGATATCGGTCTAGTGGTTCACATGGGGAAGTCCCCACTAATCATGGATATGGTTTGGGTAATAAAGAAGGAACTGGTTAATCATACTTTCAACTAAGGGGTAACCCCGCCACGGCAAGTAAGCCAACGAAAGTCAAACCACGTTTTCAGAAATAACTTAAAACTAAACAACCAACCGTGAACTCACTCAACTTTGTTGTTGACTCGTTGTTACATGCCTTACAGGTCGCTAGACGCTTATGGAGCTTGCATGAGGAGGAGGCCGTTGTGGGATACGGACTGTTGTGTTCCGTGCTTAATATTTAAGTCCTTATGAACTTATTAAACCTACATTTTGGACTTACGTTTTACGCTTCCGCTGTTAACTTAAAATCGGTTACTCTCTTTTGGGCACCAATTGTATTGTGGTTGGTTTTATTTACTTAATTATGTTGTTCAATATGATTGGTGGTTTGATCCTGATCATGTCACGCCTCCAAGCGGTGATGCTCCGCATGGTGGATTTTGGGGGTGTGACACATATGAGCACATAATCTACGTAAGCACATATTTTGCACGTATTCACCTACATATTTTGTACGTATTCACCTATCTTTCAAGTCCGCGTTAACGCGATTCCAGAGTTGCGAGCGATTGCGAGTAGCGTTAACGAGTAGCGTTAACGAGTAGCGTTAACGAGTAGCGTTGAGAGTAGTTAGCATTTGAGATTCGAAGGCTGTGCGAGTTGTGCGCGTTTAGCGGAGCAAAAAAGCGATAAAGTGTGGAGATTCTTCAAATCGAAACATATAAAAATATAAACATACAAACACATAAAATCGATAACTTCATGAAAATCAGCTGCTGGGGGCTTAGAATCGAAACAGAGTGTCTTGGGTGTTAGACGTCGACTACCCAAAGTGATTCGACTATCCTCAACGGGATCGAGTACGCGCTTGGCTTAATAGACTGTGCTCTCGCCGGATATGGCGAACGGCACTCATCCTTTCGGTTACTACGTAACTCAAGTTGTTGGAATCCATCGAGACTTTGGTGAGAGTTTTATAAATTAAAGTAGAGTGTGGGACGTGTCGTTAAGGTGCGGGTTTCACCCCTAACTTAACAACCTTGTTTCTGTAAGTGTGGCAAAGCCACGAGATAGAGAGGGAGATCCCTGTCGAGGTATGGATATCACTCCTAACTCAACAGAGGTTCTCATGCTGAGAGTAAAAATACGCGTAGAGTGAGGGATCTTATTGAGAGTTCCTGGTTTTCACACCCCGTCTCGACAAGATCACTCAGTTGTGGTATATGAGTGTTTTCGAAAACGTGTGTGTTGTATCAGCCTTAGGAAAGGCAATAGTAGTTTTGAACTATAGGAAAGGTTTCCTTCGTGCGAAGCTGTAGTATGCGGTGCTTGCACAAAGATGTAGTTTTCGTGTGTTCGAGCAAGAGCAATAATAGTAGTAAGCTCATGCAGAACCCCTACTGGGTTCGCACAAGGCGGTCTGTTGGTACTTAGACTATAGACTAGGTCACTCCTAAGACTCAACCTGATTCCCTATAGTTATGGCTCTAATACCCATCTGTCACACCCCAACCGATGGCGGAATCATCGGTGCGTGGCACTGAGCGAAACAGATTGTTCAAGAGAATCCATAACAACTATTAACGACAATATATTTAACGTTAATATCCCATACTACTAACATATAAAGTATTAATAGTAATTAGAGATAGTGAGTCTTAAAAAAAATGCAATTCCGACAACTCAGATTTTATTTACCGGGTTTCTAGACTTCCTAGCTTGTTTTCATCACAACATAGCATCCTATCTACCTGTCACATACATTAAAATAGAGTCAATACATAAAATGTAAAGGTGAGTACACAAGTTTGAGTAGCATATAGTATCGTAAAGCTTTTACGCTTAACCAGCATGAATAATGTAACGGGTGAAACAAGTAACTATCAAACAATGTCTACAACTTAACCACGAGACTACGTTTTGGAATATGCGCGACACATGTTCACCACTGCGAATACGTGAAGTAAAGTAAAGTGATCCCTAGCAACCCCCATCCACGACAGGTGCTAAGTCCAAACTATAGTACTATCGTTGCTAGAGGCGGTATAGTGTAACACTGTATAGCGTAGCACAAGCATTCAAAATACACGTATAGCATGCGGGAGCGGTTAGCGTTGTAAAGTGTTTGCGTTATGTGTTGTTGTGTTTTGTTAGTGAACGTATGTAACACCCAAAAGTGCGTTAAAAGAAAATGGGTTCGAGTATACTCACAGTATGTGTTTAACAAGTAAACACCACTTGATTGGATTGAAGGGAGCGCGTTGGAGTTAGCCTGAGCATAGAACAGTAGCGTAAGTGTGGAACAACGTGTAAACAGAATGTCGGATGATGATCCGAACGAGTGGGGATAACCCATCCGAGCGGATGGTCATCCGAGCGGATGGTCATCCGGTCGGATGGTCATCCTAGCGGATGACCATTCGAACGGATGGCCATTCGAGTGGGTGTGTGGGTGTTTGTGAGATTGTTAAAGTTGGAAGTTTATCAATCGTTTTGAACAAGGATTAGTATGAGAGACAGGTCACCTAGTCGAATGGTCATTCGATCAGAGGGTCATCCAATTGGATGGCCACTCGAGTGGGCGATCTGTGATTTGTAAAAATTTCTAAGTAAAAGTTTGGAGTTTTAACGCAGACGGCGTGATGACGTGTCAAACAACGGAAACACACCAAGTCCAGCTCAGCTGATCGGATGGGAATCACCCATCCGATCAGACTCATTGTTCTTGACGAAGTTTCATGTCTGACCCGTTAATCGGTCATACCTCCGGTGGAAATCCGTTTTCAAGCCAGCTCTAGACTAAGGAACGGGTCTAAAGTCAGTTTGAGTCCAAATCCCACCGGTTTTGAGAAGAAAAGTTGAAATCAGTTGTAAAGTGTTGAGATCTTAGTTAAATCATGGTGGAAATCTCTTAGATCTGAACCAATCTTGATGAGTTGGTGCTTCATAACAGCTTAAATAAGCAAAATGAGTGAAGAACACCTTCAAGAGGTCCAAATAAGTGATTTCGGAGAAAAGCAAGTGTTTGTGTTTGATCTTGATGGAGAAGATGATGTAGAAGGGTTTGGTGATGATGATTGTACAAGATTTGAGGAGAAATACTTACGAAATAGCCTTGAATCGTGATGAAAAGTGTCTGAGAGTGGCTTGAGAGCGAGTGGTCGGATGGAGATGTCACTTCAGTGACTGAGGTGTACGAGTGGTATTTATAGGCCAGAGTATGAGAGTAAGGCAGTGGAGAGGTGGTCGGATGGCGTTCGGTCGAATGGCATTCGGTCAGATGGCCATCCGGTCAGATGGTCATCCGAGCAGATGTCCATTCGACTGGTGGTCCATTCGATCAGCCAAGTTGTGCGGGTTAGTTTTCCAACTTTCCTTTCGTGTGTTAAGCATTGCGTTTGCGTTTTTTTAAGAGAGTTGCGAGTAAGTATTGAGCGTGTAAGCATTGTGTTGATAACCACATAACATTTAAACAAATAATCACACAAATAATCACACATAACATATAACATAAATCCGTGTTTCGAGTCTGCTTTGAGTTTGCATGGCGATGGCGTTGTGATAGCGTTTAGTAGAAACATGCGATGTAACCAAGCGATGAAATGCGTTTAAATAGTATGATTTGTAAACAGTGTTGAATGCGTTAACTGTGTTGTAATATGCGTTGTAATAAGCGTTTAAAATGCGTTTAAAAACATGGTTTAACATAGTTAACCCGTAGCGATAATCGAAATCTCGGGAGTACAAGTAATTAAGCAAGAAATGACAGATACAAGTAATGACCCGGAAAGTCGGGTTGTTACATTACGGACCGTAAGCCATAAGTCTTTGCGGTCCGTATGCGACCACCAGAATTGACTTTTTGTGGATTTTGCATGTTTAGTCATTGGATTTTACATTTTTGTCCATTTGGCAATTTTAGTCCCTCTCCTTCCTCGTATTTGGGATTAGTCGGAGATCCGAGACACGTTTTAGCTAACTCTTAATAACAATAATCATTCTCTCCTTCCCAGATTTAGGATTAGTCGGAGATTCAAAACACATTTTAGTTAACGTTCAAGGTTGGTCCTTCATCCTTCCACATAGTCGGGATTAGTTGGAGGTTTCTCCCTCCATGCAGACGGGATTAGTTGGAGAGTTGGACACATATCGTCACATAATTAGAGGAAATTTTCGGGGTGTTACATGCTAAGATGGACCGGCTCGACCTATCAATACCAAATCCCACGAAAATCAAATCTATGGCCTCTACGATGTAGAGACCCTAAAATCGTGAAGCAGATAAATCCTTGAAACTTGAAATCCTAGGAAACCCTAGACGCGGAGAAGTAAACGGATCCGAGCTATCGGTCACCCAATCTACCCACCAACGACTAGCTAATAACCTAGAAAGCCTAATTTTCCTCTCGAATCACTAGGCAAGGATGCAAGTTTTAATTAGTTGTATTAATTCTTGATTATCTTGATTTATTTCTAAAGTCAAGGTTCAAACCAAAAACCCTAAGATTACCGATTCAAACTGAAATCTAAGTCTAGAGATATTTCTATATGCCTAAACTACTGATTTCAACAATCAAGATTCAATCAAACACTTCAACATGCAATATCAAGATCAATTTCAAGGAAAAATCATGTAAATCGCATAAAATTGTCAAAACCGAGTCAAAATAACATCACAAACATCTAGTTCATCTCAACCTAAGTAGTTTAGAAGTTTAGCTGCTCATAATATTCAAGAACATAACTGAATCAAATCGGAAAACAATGGAAATCATGGTTCAAACCAAAATAAATACGATAAACAAAGGTTTAACGAACCCAATACGCTCCAACCACGAACCGAATGCTTCCAAGACCTTTGATCAGCTTCAAAATACTCCAAAATCGTCCTCCAACTACCCTTTGCCGTCTAGTATGCGATATATGCAAACCCTAAGGTTGTAGGGTTTTAAAAACTATTTTTTTCGCAAAACCGACATACATATGGACCGTATGGCTACGGTCCGTAAGCTTAATGAAAAGTCAGCTCCGGGTCCCCCTTGTGGACCGTATGGCCCGAAGGCTTGCGGTCCGTAAGGCTTCAGTAAACGTTTTAATTTCCAGCACTTTATACTGCTTACGGACCACATGGATGTATTACTTATGGTCCGTAAGACTTCCTGAACAGCAGATTTTGTGTGTTGAACATCACTTTCTGACACGCTTTCCCGTGCTCTCTCTGCTTTGTCCGTTTTCCTTTTTTTTCACCGCAGAATTAACTGGTTTTCACTAATTCCTGCCAATTCACAATTTAACCAAATCAGTATCGAAAACTCGGAAAAACCATACACAAACCACTCAAAATATAGGGAATTTGATACGTAAAATGTGTATAATTCTAAAAACATCAGTCATAAATTAATTTGGGTGTGTATTTTATGCATAATTATACCTTAAAAAGAGATTAACATAAAGTTTTATAATTCAAATGCAATTGTGTGTATACATTTGTGTTTTTTGTAATAAAGTTTTAATTTTAACATATTAATTTGTGAAAAAAAAGTTTAAAAAAATCAAAATTTTGGGATAAACGGGTCAGATTTGGGTCAACCCGCTAATATTTAGGTCGTGTTCGGGTTCATATGTATGACAAGATTTTCGGGTTCAGCTTGGGTTCAGGTTCGTCTAAAATTTTCAGGTTCAGGTCGGGTTGAACCCGCCAACCTGCGAACCTGACTCGTTTAGCACCCCTAGATTGGTCCCATGGAAAACTAGGTTTTTTTTCTCAAGTGATGGGAAATTACCTAAATACCCTTTGATAACATGCACATGCCATGACTTGATAGGCGAAATTTGACTTGGATTAGCAGGAATGACAAAAAAAAGAGGGAAGTTTTCAAATTAACAAAAATAAGTGAAAGTCAAATCTTTAAAGCACGCAATATATATAATTTAGTAGAACATAAAAGACAAGAACTATAATTTAGTCTTAACTCTTTAAAGAAAATAATTCATAAATAATAAATATATGGATTGCGATTAAAAGTAACTAGTGTGATTCGTCGCGTGTTGTGGCGGACATTCGATCAATATGGTTTTGGTTTGTTACAACAACGCATGTACGATACTAATACACGGTATGACAACAATAAAAGATACACCCAAAATGTTATTTACTTGTGTTTTATAACTGTAACGCTTCGCATTTCTATACTTTCCTTATTTAGAAGGTTGTATTCACATTTCCATTTTTAGAAACTTGTAATCATATCATATTCGTATTTCACTACAAATCTTGTAATCCGAGACTTTGATCGTAATGAAAAGTTCGTTTTATACTCATACTTGTAATACTTGTTTTACACGCAAACAATTATCGAATACACATTTACGTACAAACCGAGTCTTATCATATACTTGAATTATCAATCTTACGTGCACGATACTTATCACATGATTACAATCTCGTTATATACTTGAAAACGAGCCAAAATACAAGAAAACAACATAAAATAACAAAGTTACAAAGTACAAGGCCAAATGGAACAAAAACAAAAATCCAGAAACAAGACCCGTCGCGCCACGCGACGGGGAAAAGGCATGGTCATGTGGCGCAACTATGCTATTCCGCAGCTTGCTTTTTTGCCCAATCGGGTTTCATACTTTTCCACCTCCAAACTCCTCCAATCACATTCTAACCTCTTTTAACACAAACCCTAATCAAACCCATTAAGCCTCCATACATTCCTCCAAACACTCTCAAAGCATCAAATTATCTTCATTTCTTCAAGTTCTTGGCAGATAGTGCTTGTGTTCAAATTAGTGAGTTTGAACACTTTTCTTCCTTCTTTTTCATGTTTTTCTTGCTTCAAACCACTTGGATAACATCAAGGATTGTTACCCAATGTTCACCAAGGTGTAACAAAGTGGTACAACTCCATATTTGATGTCCAAAGTAGGTTATACATTCTGTTTTCACAAAACTTTTACAACATTGTTTGTTATTGTTTCATTTTGTGGAATTCTTGCACCAACATTGCTCCCAATCAAGCTCATGGTTGTGGGGTTTGTGTATGGTTGGTTTCCAAAGAATTAAAGGCCTAAAAACCTCACTTAGCTACTACCCAAAAAGGTTCAAACAACCTATAAAGTGTTGAGACCAATCCAAATCTTCAATATTCTAAGACTTGTGTTTTGGTAAAGTGTGAATAATGGAAGCTTTCTCTATCCAACTATGATTCCACTACCTAACTTTCTTAGGTAGATTATCTTCATATTACTACACCTCAAAACACTTTCCAACAAAGTGACAAGGCTACATCACGTCCCCAAACACTTTCGTTGTTCAAGATGCGCGCATCTAGCTAGCTCACTTGGTTGTTTTAGATATAGTAATTTTATGTTCTTATGTTCTTGTGTTCCATGACCATCCGAATCATTCTTGTGATGATTTGTGTATTAATTCAGGTTAATGGATTCATCCAACCCATGCATGATCATACTCGACTAACTAACGCTTGGACTACTAACAAACTATATATATATATTTACACACACAGAGGCGGAACTGCAGGAGGGTCAATGGACCCTCCGGCCGGCCAAAGTCTAAGCTTACTGGAGTACAATCATTTTGTAGAACACCATTTTAATATGAAGTAGGTTTTAGAGAACAATCATTTTGTAGAACATGGACCTTATATTCTTTGCGTGATGCCTATTATTTAAATCTAAATGGATAAATTTAAGTGCGGGTCAGTTGTTATAAAGAAATAGCATATAGGAGTCAATAGATTTTGACTTGGAATTAGGCCCAAACTGTGTCTCGGAACAAACGAGGTTATTTAAATTTTGTTATTTGACACTCGAATTATAAAATAATCATAATATGGTCTATTTCACTGAAAACTAATATGGTCTATTTCACTTTTTAATTCTACAGAGGTGGGGTTATAGGAGACTTAGAGCTGGTTGTCAAACAATGAGGCTTAATGAGTTTTTTTTTCTTTGGAGGCACTCTTTTTCTGTTTTCTTTTACAATGACAAATAGATCTTATTTGACTGTTACAAGTTGTGCTTATACCAGGTGCTGGTGTAAGAGGCAAAAATTGAGTTTGCAAAATTTTGTGATGATACTAATTTGAGAATTCATTAGAGCTGACATATTCGTTGTGATTCATTAATTCACTTTACCATTTTTGTTGTTTCGATATTGTTTGATCAACAATACAAACTTATGATAAGCTGTCTTTTAATAATCATGTAAACGAATATGATCAACTTTGTTTTCTGTCTTTGACAATTATTTTTAATTTTAAAGACGTTAACATCTAATTAATATACCTTATTTGTCACACACTATTCATTTTTTTTAAAATATATATATACAGTTTGGGAACACATAGGTTGGTGGACAAAAGATGATAAATGAGGCTTATAAGAGTAAGACAACAAAAAAGAAAACCTGAGTTTACGATGATAAGTAAGCTCGGTAGTTGAATTATTGTAGTTTCATATACATGTAGAGGTGACAATTTTTGTTATTTATTGTTATTTGTTACTCATTTCAAATACAAAGGTTAGTGGACAAATGCGGATAAATGAGGCTTTAGAACGAAATAAGCAATTCAAATACAAAGGCTGGTGGAAATACAAAGGTTGGTGGACAAAAGCGGACAATTTTTGTTATTTATTGTTACTAGGTTATAACCCGGAAATTTTCCGGGTAGGAAAATTTAATTTACAAAAAATAAAAGTATAAAAATAACACCTTTAACATCTAAAGTATCATCTTTCCCTTTTCTCCACCATAAACTTTTAATTCGGTTTCTTGAACCTTTTCTTGCTGTAAAGAGCCATAAAAACATACGAAAGCAAGAATGTATATTAATCATGTATATTTTTTTAGTATAACAACTTATTTTTTTAAAATTTGTATACACGTATAGACAATACCTCACTGTCACTCTACACTCTAAATCAAACTGTTGACACCATTGAGCCTGGTAATACAATAACCATAAAGTAAATTGAGTCTGGTAAAGCATTCAACTTTTTATATATGTATTCTATTGGTATTATATCTTCTCTTTTTGTCACCAAATATGCCAGCTTAATCTTCTTTTTTTGGCTTTAAAAGGCATCATATGTTCCTCAATATGAGCAGCCAAATCTTGATCTCTATATACTTGACATCAACAACCAAGGGGCAAAAAAAATGATGCACTTTTGACCACAAAACATGAAATAGAAAAATTGTCCAAATTTGGCCAGTTTGGTAAAATCTCATCAAGCATCTTCCACAATTTTTGACATAGATCCGGTAGTTCTTCGTCACCATCAGCGTATAATACCTGCAATGAAAAAGAAATAAAAAATCAAACTTTGTAAAAAAGGTATGTAACTAACTTATTTCCATAAATCATACGCCAAAAAGAAATTTAAACATACTCTCAACTTGTGCTTGTCATCTAAATGATCATAAGAATCAACACCTTTGTAATACTTGCCCAAAAAGAAACATATATATACTGAACATGTAATTTTAATATTATCCGCTTAGCTAATTTATATGATAATACTAACATTTTCTCTAATGGCCACCAAACTTTATCGGTAATGTTCCACCGAATCTTGCCCCATTTCTTTTTCAATATTTAGGTTACGAAAAAGCAACCAACTATGAATTTGTAAGCATAGGAAAAAAATCAATAGAAAGTAAATGAAATTATATCAAAATCCTAATTGTTAAGTTATTTATCAAATCTAAAATCACCCTAAACACTTTTGCAAATAATGAATTTAAAACTCATTCCAAGAAAAAATTACCATTGTTGCATTTGCTTGACCACCATATATCAACACTGCATGAGCCTAAAAGATTGCATAATTAAAATCAACATAATATGTTCAAATATATTATAGAGAACTAAAAACCTACTGTTTTAGATTGATTTTGGAAACTATGGTTTATGAGGTCTTAAAAAGATGGTCCCAAAAAAACTAAGGGAAATGTGGACATATAAAAGAAAAGGTACAGTGACATGTATTAGGACCTGTAGTAGTAACAGTCACAAAGATGACCTTCTTTTGTAACCCTTGCCAGTTAAGTATAAATAATGGAATGTATTGCATAAGAGGATGAAGACTCATGATAATGTCCAACTTGCAATCCATTAAACCTGCCTTAGCCTCTCTTCAATTAAAAGTATTGTCACATTAGAAAATGTTAAAACCAAAGCATTCCCACAAAATTTACATCATAGGGGAGGTAATGGGCTTGGGTCAAATCAGGGAATTCCTAGTGTGTGTCAAAAGGGGTCTGGTCACAGATTGAGCAAAGTAGGCACACGAACACTTGTAATCAACATTTTATTAACTTTATAAAAAAAAGATTGCAATTAAATATGAATACAAATACAATATTATTTTCACCAAATGGTAAAAGGTTGAGTCCAAATGGTAAAGCCATTGGAGTTAAGGTGTTGCTCCCCTTGAGATCAAGGGTTTGAGCATCGCCGAATGCGGATTGTTGTAAAAATGTCGTTAAAAAACAAATACAATATTATTTAAACAATTATGCATATTAATACACTTCGGATTACTTTCGACCCGTTTAACCCAATTAACCTGTCAAACCCATTTATGAAAAAATGGATTGAAATTGTTTCCTCTACTTATTTGGAATGCTACACTAACACATAAAAAATCACATTCAATGATCATTTTCGCAATTTGAATGATCAAAACAACATAGTGACAAAGAAATCATTTTCATGGCATAAATTCGATTTGAAAACCATTCACTCCTAAAAAATATAAAAAGATTTTGCTATTTCAATCCTGTAAACAGTCTCAAAAAAGAATTTCCCATGAAACAAACAACATGCGAGTTATGTAATTGAGTTAACTGAACAACCAACACTTACCTGATGATAGTCATTTGTTTAAGGTTAATGTGTGTGTAGATTTTGTCTTTTGCCAAAGCAGACCTCTCACTGCCAAAGTCTACACTAACACAATAAGAACAATGCTAACTCAATAACATAATGCTATGAAATATTTAAAAATACATAAAAACTAATATACCTTCAAGAACATACATCCAAGTATCCAACAATGAATCTTTGTCATCAAACATTTGGAATTAAGCTAACTTCAGCTACAAATTGAAGATGTGTTTCCATCCAATTCATTCATAGTTTCCATACTCCCCTACATAACCAAAAAAAAAACATTAAAGTTGTTTTGTGATCTGTAATCGACAAAATGGGTCAGACAAAGTAACATGCTGGAACACGTTTTGACAAATATAAAGCGGGTCAAAACATGACCTCTAAAAGTATGGATTCACAAAACCTCTTAATTAAAGACAACCACCACCAAAAATCAATAAAAACCTTAAAAGTTTTTAATCAAGTCATTCAGGTAGAAATAAAAAAAAACAAAACCAACATATGTAGCAACTGGTGATTCAACTCACCAAAAATAAAAGTCCAAAAGACATGTATAATTAACTAAAAGATATTTAAATTTGAAAACAAAGTTCAAAAATTAAAACAAATGAATCTATATAAAATAAGGAGATATTTAAATTTGTAAACAAAAGTCACTATCCAAATTTGAAAAGTGGTTTAAATGGTATCGATTAAAATTTTTAAATATTAGTTTAAATTGTTAAATTATACATTTAAATTAGAGTTAATTGCTCGGATGGTCCCTGTGGTTTCGCGTTTAGTCCCTACCTTTTGAAAATAGCAGGTATGCTCCCTATGGTTTACATTTTGTTACTCGAATAGTCCCATGAGTAGATGTCAGTTAGTTTGGAAATAGCAGGTATGTTCCCTATGGTTTGTCATTTGTTACTCGGATAGTCCCCTGAGTAAATGTCAGGGGACTATCCGAGTAACAAAATGACAAACCATATGGAGCATACCTGCTATTTCCAAAACGTGGAGACTAAACGTGAAACCACAGGGACCATCCACGCAATTAACTCTTTAAATTATTAACATAAATAGTTAATGTTAAATTAGGAAAGATGTTCAAACAATATTAATTTAAAACTTTACAAACTTTATTGTTAGCTTAAATTTACAAAACAAAAATAGTTATGGTTAAATTAGGAATGGACTGAAAGTTAAAATTTTAATTTGCCACTAAAAAAATTTAATAATATTAAAATTAAAATTTACATATAATATAGAACAAAAAAAAGTTAATGTAGTACTGAATGTTCTCAGTAAAGTAAAGGAACGAAATTTGAATTATTACCATACTTACAAATATCACAAAGATCAAGAACAAATATTCATGTTGAAATTGATCAAGAACTTAAAAATGAATATCATAATAATATATGAAAATGGTTAAACCATAATTACCTTAATATTAGGAGCAAAGCCACCTTCGTCGCCAACATTGGTTGCATTATGGTCATATATTTTCTTGATAACAACCTGCAAACATATGTAACATAATTTCAAAGATCAATACAAATCCAAACAAACATTATTTTTAACATCAATATCTTCTCTAATCTGCACATTATAGTTAACAACCTTTAAACACGGTAATGAAACATAATTTAAAAGATCAACACCAATCCAAACAAACAAAAAAATGATTTCTTAAAAAAAAACTACTTTCTAAGGAAACATCATATTATTATGTTTTACATCAAAAATCTTGAATAAAACATAACTTTATGCTTCTGTGAAGAAGCGTTTCAACTTTCAAATAATAAAACAAAATAATAATTACAAATCATCATAACATAGATATGGAATCAAATCAAATCTAAACAAAAACACATATTTTAAAAGTTGAACATAAACATCTATCCTTCTACCTTAACCTAACCGATCAAAACAAAATAAGGTTGGGTGTAACACCCCGTGTTTTCACGAGTGAAAGTCAAAGTCAGGTCAAAGTCAACGACCGATTTTCGCGCGACGTGACTCGTAGAATTGTTTGTATGATATTTAGATTATGTGGAGTAAATGCCGTACATGACAACAATCAAGTCCTGCTAATCGTATTTCAATCGACCTACGACTGTGAACGATAGGAAGTAACAATGCGATAAAGTTAATCAAGCTATGCTAATCAAATCGACATCAAATCGTAACTCGAGCTGTGTATTTTACTTGCCGTTATACGTGTGTGTGTGCCTTACGTGTTACCTGTGCATGTTTATTTTATGTCATTTTATGTTGTGATAATCAAGCGAACTCAATCGAACTCGAAATCTAACTCGAATATAAACGAACCCGAACCCGAATTCCGAGTCGAACCCTATAAGAAGTAGTTGGGACTGGAAGTAATTTAATTAGGAAACCCTATCGAATCGCTCGCAAATCGAAGCCAAATCAACATCGCACCGAACACACCAAAGGAGGTGGCGTCCGCACGGATGGCCAATCCGCACGGATTGCCCATCCACACGGATTGCCAATCCGCACGGATGACCCGTCCGCGCGGATAACCTATCTGGGTGCGTGCCATGCGCACGGCTCACCCTTTCCCTTTTTGGCATCCTATAAATACACGGGTCACTCTCCACTTTTTCCACTTTTGGCAAGTGACGTCCGAACCACACGCGTTCTTCACATTTTCCCAGATTTCTCTCAATCCAGGTAAGATCTTGCACTAATTCTTGTACATCTTTTATCACTACACCATTCTACACATTTCCATCTTTCAAATCTTCACTTTCAACCATGAAATCATCCGGATTTGAAGTATTCACGGGTGACGTCATCATGAAGTTCATAAGAACTTCATGCTTGGCTTCATTCCACCAAGAATATCTCAGATCTAAACGATTTCTACAAGTTTTTACAATAACCACACCTAGATCTAAACTTTTCTAAGGATAAAAGAGTTGAAAGAAATAAACCTAAGTTCTCTCCTTCTTTTACCCTTAAAACCGGTACGGATCCGATCAGTCCTAGTGTTCTACTCGTCAATAGTGATGCCCTAGTTCTAGATCCGGAGTCCTACCCATAGACAACTGATTTCGGGGTTAACCGGGATGACCGTTCTGAGTCGCCGACAGGCCGAGTTAGGGTGGTTCCTGACCGGTCTAGTCACGCGGGTGAGAACACAACTCCAAGTGGTTGCCACGTAATCAGAACGTCTCGATAAACGACAACAGAAACCAAGTGTAGACGAACGGAACAACCAGACCAGTTGTCCGCACGGACAAGCTATCCGCACGGACTAGTTGTCCGCACGGACGAGCCGTACGCACGTACAGGTCATACGCACGGGTTGTCATCCGCACGGACTACCCTTGGGACCCACTTTCCAAGCGAGGTTTGAGTATCGACGAACGAGCAATCCGGACGGACGACCTCTGAATGGATTACTCTTCGGATCATGAGATACTAAGGCCTTAAAATGAAAATCAAACAAACTTCATCCGCACGGCCAAGCCGTACGCACGGACAGGGTATCCGGACGGATTGTCTCTGCCTGCGCGCACAGGCTGCCCGCACGGACTACCATACGCACGGACCGCCGTCCGCGCGGCCGGCTTGAAAGGTAGAAACACTTTGGTGTTTTCTAAATGCTACAACGAAAACTCCAAAGCACAAGCCATCATACACAAACACATCTTAGGAAGAAACAATCCAGTTGAACACTTATCCACACAAGCCATCTAACCGTACGGATAAGTCGTCCGCACGTACAACTAGTCCACACGGGTTACCACTCGCACGGACAGTCATACGCACGGATGGCTTACCCGGACGCATCACCATCCGCACGCATCACCATCTGCACGGACAGGTCATGCGCACGGATGACTTCTACTCACGGGTAACTGATCCGCACGATCAGTCATCCTACCCACTCTCACTTGTACTATTTTACGCGTCACTTATCGTTAAGTTATCGAATCTATTCAGGCTAATCGTACTCGCTGTAAAGCGCTCCCTTCAATCCATATCGCTGTGAGTATACTCGAACCCTTTTTGCTTTTAGCACTTTTGGGTGTTACATACGTTACAACTATTCAAACTACAACTATCACACTACTCAAGCTATTTTAACGCTTAACCATTAATGCATGTTATACGTGGCTTATGAATGCTTGTTTGTTATGTTTACACATGGAATGCTGTCTACCTGCCTTAGCAACGATAGTACTATAGTTTGGACTCAGCACCCATTCACACGGGGGTTGTTAAGGATCTTTTACTTGCATGGATTACAGTGGTAATCGTGTATTGCGAACTGCCTCGGGCAGTCAACCCGCAGTCATTGGTATCGATGGATCTATGTCGATAACTAACGTGCTTCATTTCTCTATGTGTACGTGCTGGTTATGCGTAAACAAATTCGGACTCTATATGCTATTATCAAACTTGTATGCTCACCTTTACATTTTATGTATTGACATTATTTTAACGTATGTGACAGGTGCTTAGGACGCATATGTGGTAGGAAATGGAAGCTAGAATAAAGCTTTAGAGCCCAACAAATAGTTGTCTGTAGATAACTTATTAGGGGTCTCTAGAAGCAGATAAACAATTGCTACTTATTTAAATCTGAGTTGTCGGAACAGAATATTTGTTTTGATGTCGTCTGTAATAACTTGTTTGACTATTTATGTTACGGTATGGAACGTAATATTTAATTAAATGGTAATGATAGTTGTTATGGAAACTTCTGGACAATCTGTTTCGCTCAGTGCCACGCCCCGATGATTCCGCCATCGGTTGGGGTGTGACAGATTGGTATCAGAGCCATAACTATAGGGAATTAGGCAAGACTCGACCTAGTCCGGATCGAAGTCTTAGAGACCTAGACTATAGTTAAGAACCAACAGACCAACTCGCGCATATGCTTAAACTCGCCACTATCACTCACTCTTTTCTATCATTACACTCGAATTTTCAAGTTGTGAACGGGCAATAAGGCCGAGAATAGGTGTGAAAACCGCAAACTCTCGACTAAAGTTGCATGATCAGCTTGCGTTTTAGCTACAAACGAGGAGAATTATACCAAATCAGGAGTGAAATCCATATTTTGATGAATAATCTCCTCAATTTTCATCAAAAACGAGGACGGAAGTTGCAAGATAGGGGTGAATCCTTAACCTTGACGACTCGTCCCGCTTTTATACAAAACTCCACCAAAGTTCGATGGACTCCAGCGATCTAAAGACACAACCTAACCAAAGGTAATTGCGCTAACGCCCAAGAATCGAGGCATAGGCATAGTCCTAGAGGTCGTTGTGCAGGATCCTTGCGAATAGTCGAGCTACTTTGGTTAGTCGAAGTCTATTAGCCGCAGACAATCTACTTTCGATTTATCGATCTTTATGAAAACTTTAATGTATTTTCTGTTATTCGTTAACGTTTGGAGATACTATTGGTTTCGACCCAACACTATTGCTTCTGCTAAAACACAAAACCCACACGACTCATCGCTAACGAATCGACAATGGAGGCAGTCAAAACGGTTTGTATGCTTGTAGGTGCTTTTAGTAACTAAGTAGGTGTGTTTCTTGCTGTTATGCTTATGTGCTTAGGAATATTGTGATTATGTGCTCTATGTGATTATGTGATATTGTGCAACTCTGTGACTATATGTGTTTACATGGTACGTGTTACTTAGCTTTAGTAGTCCTAGACGTGCGAGGTGAGATTCGAATACATGTGTTGAGTTCCATGGCGATGTCTATTGCAGACAATGTCGTCTGGATCCCGTCATCAACTCTCTCGTCAGGAAAAGAGGGACAGACGCCTTGCTTCCATCGTCGCGAAAGCTGTAGCAAAGGCTGTGAGCGGTGTCTGCGAAATTGCCAGCAAATCATCCGAGGAATCGAGGACTGAGGGTCCTAGAGCTGCTGCGAGACCTTTCAGTTTCAAACAATTCAAGTCATGTAGGCCGAATAAGAAATTGAAGTGTTCTTGATGATATGCAAGAATAGTTCTTGAGCATTTGCAACAATGATTGAGATGAGAGAAGTGGAGAAGATTCGGCTATCATAAAATAATATCATTTAAGTTTAACCTAATCGATGAAACACACTGATGGTTTCGAATCAAATTTTTACAAAGAAGATCTAAAGTAAAACATCAAGAATAAGATTTGATACCTTTGATTTGGATGGTCTTTGAATATGCTCTGGAAATCTGAAATTGATTAGGAGAGAATGATAATTAGGGTTAAATGTTACAATGAAGCTTATGCTGTAATAATTAGACAGATGGTTAATGAGCTTAATCATACAACAACTAATATTCCAAATCAATGACCAAATATTGTAATAGAACTTCAATAAAATGTACATGTCAATCTTAGGCTGCTGAAGATCGATGGAAACAAATCCAACTGTTGAAACACACAACAAACACGGTAAATCTTAGGGTTTCGAATATTATCAATGGATCAGAATAATCAAAGATAGATAAGAAGCCTACTGTTAAGATCGATTGAAACAAAATCCAACTGTTAAAACATTCAACAAACACAATCAACTTTATCAGAAAAAAAGGACGATCGATGAGAGAATCGAGATGATTAGGTCTGAAGAAGATACAATAGATTAAACATTACAATAAACAATCATATAAGTACTTATACCTGGTCATTGAGAATGATGAATCAGCGAAGAACAATTGAAGGAGAAGCGGTATTTTCAGATTTAGGGTTTCAGGAAAGTGAGATGTAATAGGCGGTGTGGTATGAGAAAGAGTATATACGATCCAAATTTGAGAGATGCGTGACCCGAATCAAATTCGGATCCCTCGCCCAATGCGTTTTTGTTTGTGTATTGAGAGTTTGGATGGATTCCCTCCCAAAATCACCCTCTACTCAACCATTGGATGCCACATCATGAAAATGGCTTCACCATTCAAGGACACATAGCCCACATCATCTCATTTATTAATATATATAGATTTGTTACTCATTTCAAATACAAAGATTTGTTATTTATTGTTATTTGTTATTCATGTATTTCAATTTGTCGTCGTAATCTAATATATTCGGTTGTCTTTTACTATGTATAAAATCATCATATTTAAAGTCAACGGTAGTATTGAAGAATTTTTTTTTACAAACCCACAAAACTCACGGGTTCTTAAACTAGTACAATATATAATTCAATCTAAATGTATTCTAACTAAGACGGTCAAAAACTTTGGGCTATTTAATGTTTTTTTTGAACGGCTAATTTCTTTAATCCCCTGTTGTTTGCGGGACTTGAACCCAAGACCTTCCCATTTCCAACCTAGGTGTTTTAAAGGTTTTGTCTTTGCCAATGGACCACCACCCCATTGGTGGTATTTAAGACCGTGGGGTATGGTGGGGAGTGGGTTGGGGGTATGATGCGAAATGTGGAGTATGGGGCACCCAAGACCAAAAGTCAATTTCAAAGGGGTATGGTGGGGCGTGGTTGGGGTAGCGTGGAAAACAAGCCAATTTCAAAGGGCTAGTGCTCTTGGCCAATGAGGTTCCGCCATGTCATGTGGGTAGCCCCGCCAAACGCCTGAGCTGAAACCCCCGCCCAGGGGGCCACGCCGAAACCCAAGCCCACCCAGGGTGATGACTTGGGCGTTTGTACCCAACTCACACCCCAACCCCGCCCCATACCCCTAGATTAGTTGTTACATTCGTGTACGTTGCTTTCATTAATAGTTTATATTTTAACATGTAGAATAAGTATTTTTATAATAATAAAATGATGAAATATATGCGCGTTTTTTTAGTAAACCGGCTCTTGATTTCACCAACGGAGAATGATTCAAATGAAAGGGACGATGGGAATAAATGTCTTTTATTAAATACTAGGTTATAACCCCGTGTATTACACGGGTTGAATAAATGAATTTTATATACCAAATGATAAAACATTATCTTTTTAAAAGACCCCTTTATTGCACGGGTTGAAGAAATACAATTTTATATATTAAATAATAAAATAAGTTATATCTATAAGAACCATATGTATTGTACGGGTTGAATAAATGTAATATTATATACCAAATAATAAAAAAATTTATATCTTTAAAACCATTGTATTACACGGGTTGAATAAATATAATATTGTTTACCAAATAATAAAAAAATTATATTTTTAAAAACCCCCGTGTATTACATAGGTTGAATAAATATGATTTTATATACCAAATAATAAAAAAAATATATTTAAAAAAACTAACGGATTTTTTTATATTTAAAGTATGATAAGATTGAATATTAATCTGAACTAACGAATTTTTTTATATTTAAAGTAGGATAAGATTGAATATTAATCTTTATTTATTCAGTTAATATAAGATTGAAAAATCATATGATTGAATAGGTGGGAGGTTGTATGACAATAAATCGGTTAACCGTACTGAATGATAAAGATAATAGTGATTGTTGAACAAATTAATTAATCGAATTTAACAGAAACATTTGTGATGTTAGGTGGATTTTTTTTAATTATTTGAAAGTTAATATCAACTTTGGAATTCATATGAATTCTTATTAGATTTGATTAAATATTATTGATAATAAAAATTTGTATTAGATTAGATTTTAGATTTGATTAAATATTATTAATAATAAAAATTTGTATTAATTTAGATTAAATATTATTATTATTAGTATTATTAATAATTTTAATCAATTAAATGAGAGAATGAGAAGTGCCCCAACACAGTTTTCTTTTATTATATAGTATAGAAGATAGATAAGTGAAGATCCTGGTAAAACTATCATTATATTAACTTGCATCATGTGTAGATAAGATTTGGTTATTTTCTCACTTTACCCTCAACACCTCATTTTTATGATAAAATTCGGTATTTTAGTAAGTCACAACTAATAAAAACTGCTTTCAGATTCTATAGTTTTATTATTGATAATAAAAATTTGTATTAGATTAGATTTTAGATTTGATTAAATATTATTAATAATATAAATTTGTATTAATTTAGATTAAATATTATTATTATTATTATTATTATTATTAATTTTAATCAATTAAATGAGAGAATGACAAGTGTCCCAAAACAGGTTTCTTTTATTATACAGTATAGATATAGATTTTTAGTCTTTACGCTTTTGTTATTTAATAAAAAACTCTAATAGTCTTTACACTTTTGTTATTTAATAAAAAACTCTAATTAAATCTAAAAAAAAGAAAAACCAAGAGACATACAGACTGGCTAAAGCTGGCACCAGATATTAATCAATGCTGACGTCATATCTGACAAAACAGACTAAAAGTATTTTAAAACTGATTTTGATGATTTGTTTTGTATTTAGACCATGGGGTATTGTGTGGATAGTCCTCAAAGCGATTATCCGTCACGTTACCACCACGTAAGGGTGCACGGGGCACCTTCGGTGACCCCATGCGGGGAGTGTGCTCACCTTGTGGGTACACCGTCACCAACAAAATTTTACCGCGCGAGGAGTGTTTAGCTCGGTGTCTGCTCACCGATTGAGAGAGAGGAGAGAGAGAGGGGATGATTAGTTGTTAATGTGGGCCCACCCTTTTTTCACCAATCATATTTTTTTCTTCTTTTTTTATAAAAAAATAATGAGTTAATTGCCAAAATCGTCCCTGAGGTTTGGGCAGGTTTTCCATTTTCATCCAAAATGACACTTTTGTACCAAATTGCCCCCAACGTTTGTAACTTTTTGCCATTTTCATCCAAACCACTAACTTAGTTTATTTTTTCTGTTAAGTTGTGAATATTTGGATGGAACTGACAAATATAAAACCACATGGACGATTTTGGCAATTTACTCAAACTCTTTTAATTTTTATTTATTTAATTAATTTTGTTACATGTATAATAAAAAAGAATATACATGCAATTTTTATATTAAAAAAATAATAGCTTTGTCACATAATTTTTATAAATTTTCAACCAACCACTAACTAAGTTAATTTTTCTATTAAGGCGAATGATGTTTATAAACTAAGACAAAAATTAATTTCTAATTTTTTATATAGATCAGTTTTATAAAAATAAAATCTCCTTAAACCTCTAAATTTTATAAAACTAAAATGCTGGTGACCTTGTTGAAAAAGGTCAAATAAAAAAATCTTATCATATGTACCAAATTTGTAATTCATCTTCTACTCTTTTAAATTCGCTCATAAGGAAAAACAGAAGCCAGTCCCCCCCCCCCCCCTATCAAACAACGTATCATTACCAAACATTAAAATTACCCACCAAATTGTAATTATAATGCTATGAACCAAAAGTTTCTTTACTCAAGCCACTCAGAATAAGTATTAGTTAGTTTCCCTTATAATCTTAATTAAATAAATATTTTATTTCTACCAACATATTTCATAGGTGCTTAACACATTTAAAAAATATGTAACATTTTACAATTTTTTTCTATCTCTACAACTGATAAATACTAAAAGTTGTAATCGATTGTTATGTGTTACACACCAATGAAGTTTTCTCTTTATAAAACTAATTTATATAAAGAAGCTGTAAATTAATTTCTGTCTTAATTTATAAAATTTAAAACATCCTTCACCTTAACAGAAAAAATAAACTGAGTTAGTGATTTGGATGAAAATTTATAAAAATTATGTAACAAAACTATTAATTTTTTTTTTCTAAAAACTCCATGTATATTCTTTTTTATTATATATGTAACAAAAATAATTAAAGAAAAGAAATTAAAAAGGGTTTGAGTAAATTGCCAAAATCGTCCTTGTGGTTTTATATTTGTCAGTTTCATCCAAATATCCTCAACCTAACAGAAAAAATAAACTAAGTTAGTGGTTTGGATTAAAATGGCAAAAAGGTACAAACGTTGGGGGCAATTTGGTAGCAAAGTGTCATTTTGGACGAAAATGGCAAACATGCCCAAACCTCAGGGACGATTTTGGCAATTAACTCAAAAATAATTGTGTGAGTGGAGTGATGCCAACGTTTGAGTGCAAAATGGGGACTTAAGAGGGGAGTTGACATGGAATAACCTGATTGGTTGTGGCTAAGTGGGGAATACTCCCCACGTGGGGAGCACCCCGTTCACCCTAAGCGAGGCCTAAAAGGGATGGACCTAGGGGGTGGGGAATGAACCCCTTTATATATATATATATATAGTGTGAGGTTCATTGGGGAACAGTGGGGAACCGACTCAAACGAACTTCGATTGGACTCATTCCAGCGGCGTTGGAACCGGCTCGTTGAACCCTAACTAAGATCTCTTAACCCTAAATCATAACTCCTAAACCCTAAATAGATTATGGTTTGGCTTTTAGGGTTTAGCTTTAGGGTTTAGCTTTAGGGTTTAGCCTTAGGGTTTATCTTTAGGGTTTAGCTTTAAGTTTAGCCTTTAGGGTTTAGCTTTTAGGGTTTATAGTTTAGATTTTACGGTTTACCTTAGGTTTTAGCCTTATTTTTTAGCTTTAGGGTTTAGAGTTTATGAGTTAGGATTTAGGGTTTAGGGTTAAGAGATCTTAGTTAGGGTTCGACGAGCCGGTTCCAACGCCGCTGGAATGAGTCCAATCGGAGTTCGTTTGAGTCGGTTCCCCGTTGTTCCCCACTTTTTTTATTGTTCCCTAATGAACCTTCCCCTATATATATATATATGTGTGTGTGTGTGTGTGTGTGTGTGTGTGTGTGTGTGTGTATGTATGTAGAGGTTTGTGTGTGGGAGAGAGGCTCGTCGCCACCGGCTTGTGGAGGACGGAGGAGCCGGACCTGGGGACGGCACCGGAGCAGAGGGGTGGGGAAGACGGGGCGGTGAGCAAGGACGGGCCGGGGGACAAGCCCCATACCCATCGGTCTTAAGGATTAAAAGTTATTATAAAACTGATTTTGATGATTTGTTTTGTATTTAAGGATTAAAAGTTATTATAAAGATGAAAGGGATGCATAAAATAACTTAATAAAATATAAAACATCCGAGTCAACAACTAAATGAGAAAACCTAAATTCGAGAATCTGAGTCGAGCTAAAGTAAATTCGAGTTTGAGAATCTGACTTTAAAGTTTAAACCACTAGAATGGGCCGACTTTTTACCCTTACTCTTGGTCCAAAAGAAAATTCTCTAGAACTAAGAACTAGGGATGATAATAAGATGGGTTTGGTACATGTATTGATAATCCCAGTCTCATATTTGATTGTAAAAATATGTTCGATAGTAATTATCTATCAAGTATTGGGCATACTCGTAGGTATTAGATATGCACGTTAGTTTGTTAAAAAATTACCCTTGAAGATTTGTAAAGTAGAACTCCAAAACAATAAGTTCATTTCCACTAAAATTATAAAACATGTGTTTATGTATTGAAACTATTTTTTTTTGGAAGGAGACTTTCTGTACAAGACCGATTGATTGGTCTCCGGGGACATGTCTAAGACATTCCCCGTCAACCCCGCATCTCCGGACGCGATGTTCAATCGGGCCCCGGCCGGCGCGTGAGCTGACTTCCGCCCGGAAACCATGCTGCCCCCACACATGTTGCTGGGGTAACAGTTGGGTAAAACCGGGTTGCCCTCAAGACCGCTCCATACCTCGGAAGGAAACGATCTATCATTGGGACGTCCCCCAAATGCAGCAGGTGGGGATCGAACCCAGGTCTCCAAGGAAACCCAAAGTTTTTTCAACCACTCCACCACAAGTGGGGGATTATGTATTGAAACTATCACAACCTATAACTCGTTCTCCTTCCATAACCAAGTTACATGAAAAGGCGTGTTATATATCAACATTATTTATTTAGTGGGTCAACATTCACATTCACAAATAAAAGTGAAGAAAATTGAAAGGATAAGCTGTGTAACTTCGTGTATACTGATTCCGCCTTTATACATAAAGATGAACATTCTCAACTGACTTTTCGGGTCGCAACACGGTCCAACAAGTGGTATCAGAGCTCAGGACGAGGAGTTCATATCATAGCAACTTGATATTACCGGATTCTCTTCTTTCTACTCATTTCTTTTTATACTTTTCTGATCTGAACGAGTTCCAACGGTCGAAATGGTCTGATTTTCGAGTATATTGTGTAAAACTTAGTTTTAACAAAGCCTACAAAGATTCGGACTAAAATTCAGTTTAAAACTTGTGAAAAATGGACTAAAAGCATATTTCGCTTGAAAGTGTTCGAAGTTAAAGGTTGATTTCGCTTGAAAACATAAGATTTAGCTTGAAAATCAGAAGATTTCGCTTGAACATTTCAAGCGAAATTGAGTTGTGAGATTTCGCTTGAATCTGTTGGATTTGAATTAAAGGATTTCGCTTGAAACAGTTGAAGCGAAATTGTTTAGTTGGATTTCGCTTGAAACTGTTAGAGTTGTATTACTGGATTTCGCTTGAAACAGTTGAAGCGAAATTGTTTAGTTGGATTTCTCTTGAAACTGTTAGACTTGTATTACTGGATTTCGCTTGAAACAGTTGAAGCGAAATTGTTTAGTTGGATTTCGCTTGAAACTGTTAGACTTGTATTGCTGGATTTCGCTTGAAACCGTTGAAATTGATCACTTGGATTTCGCTTGAACTATCAAACTTAGTATAACAATTTCGCTTGAAATCTCAAGCGAAATAGTTGTTTTCGCTTCAATAGTTCAATTCCGCTTGAACTTGCTGATTTTTCAAAAACTTAAAAATTTTCTAAGTGTTTGCTGATTTTGCAGGAACATTCACGATGGATGATATTTTCATGAACCCGTTTAGCGATATGTACGCGTTTGCTGGAGATTCCGGAAACAATGATACTTCATCAATCAATGTGAATGATAACCCGCCAAAAGAGAAGAAAAAGGAAGCTTGGGAATCGGAAAGTGCCTTCGGAACGTTCAATAAACCTCCAAAGCTAATGGCTATTGAAGAATACAGTCGATGGTCAAGAAAGTTTGAAGACTGGTTGATGGCATTCGCATTTCCCAGCTGGAAGAGTTTGAAAAATGGTTATGAACATGGAAAGAAATATGGTGAAACTTTAAGAGCAGCTGAGGAAATTGAATCGTTCGTAGCCGAACAAAAGTGTGTGGCTTTGTTATTTCAGTCTGTTCGGGAGGATATCATCTCATTGATAGATTATTCAAATGCTAAAGATCTTTGGGAAAAGTTAGAAAAGAAATGTTTAGGAAGTACTGAAATCGTGAAAAACAAAAAGAAACTTCTTAGAAAAGAGTTTGATATGTTTGGTTGTCTTAAGAATGAGTCAGTGTGTAAAATGATAGAAAGGTTCGGTCATCTGAAGTTGGAATTATCAAGACATGATATCAATTATTCTGATGAAGAACTTGTTGACAAACTGTTCGATTCATTACCAGACGAGATGGATTGGAGATATTATGCTCTCATGCTAAAGAACACTATTGTTCCTGAAAAGTTGAAACCAGATTTGGTGATTGAGAAACTCGAGAGTCACGAGTTGGAGTTGAAGAAGACATACAAAGTCAATCACTCATCTTACCAGCAGAATTTGGATTTGTATTATCCAAAGAGCATGATGCCAAAAGCAACGTCTCCAAAAACTGCGTTTTCTGCTGAAAATGTGTCGACAGCTGGCAAAGAAAGTCAAAGTGGTCAAAGCAGTGGAAGTCACAGTGGTTATCACAGTGGATCTTCATCATCTGGAAATCATCCAGATGTAAAGAATCGTTTTCAATGTAACATCGCAATAGACTTGAAGAATGCTCAGAATTTTGATGAGGAGTCGGCCAAGCAGCAGATGATTTTCCTAGCATCGGTGTTTGAATCGTATGAAGGGCTAGTAGCTGGGAAGATAGGCAACACCAATCTGACGAAAGAAGATTATGATCAGATTGATCCTGAGGAAATGGAGCTGATCGATATTCGTTGGGCTATGGCCAGTGCTGTTCGTCGAGCACAGCGTTTCATGGAAATTACAGGACGGAAAACAATTGGTGGTGCATCTACCAAGCTGGGGTTCGATAAGTCCAAGCTGACATGCTTCAAGTGTAAGCAGAAAGGTCACTTCAAACGAGAATGCAGAAACGCTTATGCTGATGAGTCGGAGAATCCTTTCAGAGATGATTACTACAAGAAGGCAATCTATCATCAGAATAAATCCGAGCCGCCTAGATTGAAGCAGGTTGAAGACAACAGAGAGAAATCTAGAGCTCTTGCGGTGATTTATGATGATGAGGGTTATGACTGGAGTCAAGAGGTTCTACCAGAAGAAGATGCGGTTGGTTACGCATTCATGGCGAAAAATGACGATCCTATTCCGTGGAAAGACGATCGAACTGAAGAGCAAAAGTATAGATACAGAAAAATGATAGCTGAAAACAAAATCATTAGAATATCTCGTATTTTTCTGGAAGCGAGGAGAGCCAATAGATGGGATCCAGACAGAGAGTGTTATCTTGATGAATATGGAAATATTGCGATTGATGATAGTACACTTGATATCGAAGCCATAATCCAGCAATACAAAGAAGATGATGAGTATTGGCAACACAAATGGTGGGGAACTCCAACAGAGAAAATGAAAGAAGAAGAGAAAGAGAGACAAGA
Source organism: Helianthus tuberosus (assembly GCA_030545235.1). Taxonomy (NCBI): domain Eukaryota; kingdom Viridiplantae; phylum Streptophyta; class Magnoliopsida; order Asterales; family Asteraceae; genus Helianthus; species Helianthus tuberosus. Next base: position 83,198 of record JARYGA010060242.1, read on the forward strand.
GAAAGAAGAGATCGAGAAAGCAAAGAAAGTTGATACTGGAGTTATTGACACAACGCAGGAGTTGACTGCTGAAAATCTTGGAAGAATGGCTGACAAAGTGCTAGCTGCTAAGGCACTTGAGGTAGACTCTAACTCCGTGTCTGAGTCAAAAAGCCAGGTCAGTTCAGATGTGTCAACAAATGTGTCAGGTAAGAAAATCGATGGAAATGCTGATTGCAAAAATTGCAACAAAGAGTGCAAATTTTGTAGCACAGTCACGTATCTCAACGGGAAGAAAGTTGATGATCTGACAGCAAAGGTCAGAAGCGTTGAGAATCAGATTCTTGATCGTGACAAAACAGTTAAAGCTTCAACTGAACGGATAAGAGAATTAAGTAGACAAATTGAAAATGATAAAATTGATCATGACAAAATTAAACAAGAAAATGAAAAGTTGATTCTTGAAAACCGTCAGATTTCTGAAAAATTTGAAAAACTCAAAAGCACAATGAAAGATTGTGATGATCGAAATGGTAAAACTTTTAAAGAAAATGAACATCTAAAAGCAGTGCTTAGAGTCAAAGAAGAATCAATCAACCAACAACTGGATGAAATCGCTAAATTGAAACTTAAAGTTCAAGAGGCTGTAATCGAAAACGAGCGAATCCAGTTGAAGCTTAACAGTTACAGCTCCGCAAGCTTTGTTTTGCAACACATTATTCCCAAACCCATTGGGAAAGACAAAGCGGGCGAAGATGTGTATTGTGATGGAACTAGGGTGGGGTTTCATCAAGTTCCACCACCTGTTCTTGATAACTACACGAAAAAGCAATCTGGCTTGGTTGAAATTGAGGAAGAAAAAGAAGTTAAACTTCCGGAAAACATTGATGTTACTTTTACATCATCTGATGATAGTGTTCAGACAGAGATTGTTAAGAGCACAGCTGAAAGTGTTTTGATGTCTGATTCAACTGAAGATGATGGGTGTTTCTTAGACAAATACATTCAGAAATCAAAGTCCAAAAACAACTTAAGTGATGAACCGGGTCTTGTGATGTACAAGATGGCTGGATCTGATAAGTTGTATTCGGATTCTGAGTTTCCAATTGAGAATGTTAATGTGAAAAAGTTGACAAATGTTTTCAAATTGGTTGAAGTTGAGTTGTCAGAAGTGAACAAGTTCAGTCAAACAAAGAGAAAAATGAGTTTTGAGAAAGATAAATCATACTACAAGAAATCTGTTAATCCACCACGTTTTTATAATAACAATCGAAACAATTGGTCGAGTGGTTATCGGGGTGGTAATAGTTATCAGAAGAAGAGCTTTCAAAACAAAAGATTTTCTGAAAAGAAGGTGTTTGTGAACAGTTCAAGTTCACTTGCTGATGAGGAAAATGAAATTTTTTCAAAATCAAATAAAGAGTTCTTTGAGAAGAGGGTCTCACAACCTCAGTCTGAAGGCACAAGTCGAGTTGTTGATACTCGAACATGTTTTAGATGTAACAAAGTTGGTCACATTGCAAGAAATTGCACCAACTCCAAGCCTAAGACTGAAGTTGTTGACAGACAAAAGAAGAAAGTTGATGAGAAGGGTAAAGCACCAATCATTGTTGAGAAAAAGAATGAGAAAAATGACAACATCAAAATGAAAAATGAACCCGTAAAGAAAGTGGTAACTAAAAGCGACAAGTTTTATAAAAGGGTTACTTTATCTCAACAAATTTGGAAACCAAAAACTGAAATGAAAATTTCAACTTCTGAAGTGAAAAAGGCTGAAGAATCAATTTCGGTTGATTATGATGCAAATTTTCCACCTTTGAAGGCTGAAAATTTCAAAATTCAAATTGCGAGAGTCAAGGTTACACCTAAGGCTGATGAGGCCTGGGTGGACACCATGTTTGAATAAGCTGTTTGAATTGCCGGAGCTTCCTGGATCGCGAAGCATGAATCGGCATCTTTATTGTAGTTGGTTAATTTGAAGTTTACTTTTGTGCAGGATCTTCCACAACTTGTATCCAGATGGATCATGGATAGTGGAGCATCTCGACATATGACAGGGAAGACTGCGTTGCTGTATGATGTGAGAAACATTAATGGTGGTTACGTAGGATTTGCTGGTCATGAAGGTGGTCGAATTGTTGGTGAAGGAACGTTATCCAATGGGATTGTGACGTTTGAGAGAGTTAACTACATCACTGAGCTGGAGAACAATCTACTTAGTATCTCGCAGATTTGTGACAATATGTATACTACTCACTTCACTAATAAAGAATGTTTGATATTGAAACCTGGTTTTGTTGTTCCTGAAGAATGGATTATCATGAGGGCACCGAGAGTGAATGATTTATATGTGTTAGATATGAGTGTAGCAACTACAACTACTGGTCAAGCACATTGTTTTGTGTATAGAGCAACTGAGAAAGAATCAAGATTGTGGCACCGCAAGATGGGGCATATTCATCTTAGAAAAATGAATCATTTGGTGCATAATGATTTGGTATTGGGTGTTAATATCAAAGGTTTTCATCTGGAAGGGGAGTGCATTAGCTGCATCAAAGGCAAGCAGAAGAAAAAGTCACACCCTACAAAGCAAGTCAATTCAGTTTCGAGACCTGTGGAAAGACTTCACATGGATTTGTTTGGTCCGGTGAATGTCAAAAGTATTACAGGAGATTATTATTGTTTGGTCGTTACTGATGATTATTCCAGATTTTCGTGGGTTTCTTTCTTGAAGACGAAAGATGAAACATTTGAAAGTTTGATGGCGTTGTTTAGAAAAATTGAGAATTTGTACCAAAGGCGTATCAAGAGAATTCGAAGTGATAATGGTACTGAATTCAAGAACAGTAAGATGGAAGAATTTTGTGATGAAAGAGGTATTTTGCATGAGTTTAGTGCTCCGTACACTCCGCAGCAGAATGGAGTCGCAGAATGCAAAAACCGGACACTAATCGAGACGGCTAGAACTATGCTCGCAGATTCAAAGTTACCGATTAATTTTTGGGCTGAAGCTGTTTCCGCCGCATACTATACGCTCAACAGGGTTCTCACTGTCAAGAAGTTCAACAAAACATGTTTTGAGCTAATCAATAACCGCAAACCGAATTTGAAGTATCTAGAACCGTTCGGGTCACCCTGTACGGTTATAGAGCCTCATGGAAAGTTTGGTCCGAAGAGCATTGAGGGAATTTTTGTTGGTTATGCAAATCCGATGAGACGTGTCTTCGTTCCAACTGAGAAGCGGATTATAGAAGCTGCAAATGTTGAATGTCAAGGTTATACTATGCCGCCGCAGAATCCTGGTGATTCATGGTGTTATCATTATGACAAACTTTGGGATTCGTTTGACATGAGAGAAGAATCAGAGGATGATGAAGATTTCGTTGATGAGTTGGATATTTTGCGTGAATATGAGTCGCAGCTAAGGTTCCCAACTGAGTATTTGAGGAGATCACGGGAAACTTCAAATGACGATGAAGCAGGTCCGAGTAATGCTGGTGAACATGATGATGTCCAACAGAATGAAGTTGCTCAGGATAATCAGTCGGCTCAGAATGATAATCTAGAAGCTGAAAACATGCCAGTATTTGATCATGGTGATTCAGATTCAGATTCTGAGGGGGAGCAAATTCAGATTTCAAGTCAAACAAACCAAGTTGGTGAACAAGATGCAGAACAGAATGTTACTAATCTGGAGGGAAATGTAGATGTTCCAAGCGAAGTGATGCCGCGAACTTTTTCATATCATCCAGAGGAGTTGATCATAGGAGAATTGCAGACAGGCGTTCGCACTCGAAGACAGATTGATAAAGGGCTTACATGTTTTTATACAAAAGTTGCTCCTTTGCAAACTGAATTCTCATTGAGTTGTTTTATCTCGCAGGTTGAGCCAAGAACTTACAAAGAGGCGCTTACTGAAGACTCTTGGATCAATGCAATGCAGGAGGAACTTAGTCGATTCGAGAAATTAGGAGTGTGGAAGTTAGTTGATTTGCCGGATGGTCAGAGAAAGATTAACACCAAGTGGGTGTTCAAGTGCAAGAGGGACGATAGAGGAGTTGTTGTAAGGAACAAAGCTCGACTCGTTGTTCAGGGATTTAGTCAACAGGAGGGGATTGATTTTACCGAAGTCTATGCTCCTGTAGCACGACTAGAGGCAATCAGAATTTTCCTAGCATTTGCGTCTTGGAAGAACTTTAAAGTTTATCAGTTGGATGTTAAATCGGCGTTTCTTTATGGGAAGGTTAAAGAGGAGGTTTATGTTGGTCAGCCACCGGGCTTTATCGATCCAATCCACAAAAACAAGGTCTATTTATTGGACAAAGCGCTGTATGGTTTACACCAGGCCCCGAGAGCCTGGTACGAGACTTTGTCTCAACACCTACTAGCCAACAAGTTCATTCGTGGAAAAGTGGATGCCACTCTCTTCACTAAAGAAGTCGATGGTCATCTTCTGATAGTTCAGATTTATGTGGACGATATAATCTTTGGGTCGACAAATGAAAATCTATGCAAAGATTTTGAATCAGTGATGAAGCAAAAGTTTGAAATGTCATCAATGGGGGAGATGAAATTCTTTCTGGGTTTACAAGTTGAACAACTGCCTGATGGAATTTTCATTCATCAGTCAAAGTATGTTCATGATATTCTAGAGAAATTTGGGATGTCAAGTTCTACTCCAGCTGCTACCCCACTTGCAACAAATCATGGGATTCACCCAGATCTCACCGGAGACAGGGCTGATGAAACGTTTTACCATTCCATGATAGGTTCTTTAATGTACCTAACTGCTTCACGTCCTGATATCATGTACCCAACGTGCCTCGCAGCAAGATTTCAGTCTAACCCGAGAGCATCGCATATGATCATTGTGAAGAGGATATTGCGCTACCTGAAAGGAACTCCTTCATTGGGGTTGTGGTATTCTAGGAAAGGCGATTTTACGTTCGAAGGGTATTCCGATTCGGATTTCGGATGCTGCAAAGTTAATTCAAAATCAACAACTGCAGGATGCCAGTTCTTTGGTCCTAGATTGGTTACCTGGCAGTGTAAGAAACAAACGTCTGTGGCGTTATCTACATGTGAAGCAGAGTATGTTTCTGCTAGCAGTTGCTGCTCTCAGATCTTGTGGATACAGCAACAGATGCGCGACTACGGTTTGCAGTTTCTTAACACACCTCTTTTTGTTGACAATGAGGCCGCTATAAATATAACAAAGAATCCAGTACATCACGCTAAAACTAAACACATAGAAATTCGTCATCACTTTATTCGTGATTGCTTTGAGAAAAAGTTGATACGAATTGAGAAAATCCACACTGACGAACAGAAAGCTGATTTACATACCCAAGCTTTTGATAAAAATCGGTTTAAATATTTGTTAAAACTAAACGGTATGAAGCTTCTTTCAGTGTCGGATGGCATAATTGGCGTTGATGAGAGTACTGTTGCGGATGAAGACGAGAAACAATCTGCAATGGTTTGTCGAATTTTTACTTGTTTTGGTATTTAGGGGGAGTAGATATTTGTATATAGTTTATTTTCTGAAAATACAAAAACAGTAAAAAATGCAAAAATACAAAAACATGATAAAATCTGAAAAAGAGCTTGTGTATATAGGGAAAATGATAGTACATCGGCTAGACGATTGCAGTATGCTAAAGATTTGTAAAGTTTAATCGAGTTAAACAGTCTCACTGATGATGTGTCGATAAGTTTTCGCACATTTAGTAGATTTTTTCGGGATATAAACCTAAATTCAAACTTGTAAATTCGTGGGGAACACTACTTGGATATATAGGTAACCCCTGAAATCTCGTTTGAAAGGTCTCATAATCTGATATACTAGGTCTTTATACTCAATGATGTCTGGGGTATTATTCCGGGACTTCTGCTGAACGGTAGTTCTGACCTAGTCCTTGGCTAATACTTTCTGCAATGCTTGAAACATAGCATTAAACCCTCAGCATGCCGATGAAACAATAAAATTGATAGTCGCTGCTGTTGTAAGCAAAAAGATCCTCTAAAGGGGACATACCGTAAAGTCGAAGCTGATATCTCTCTGCGTATACGGAAGTATCGACCTGAGATCCCTCGGCCCTCGCATACCTAATTTATATACAGATATCATTGTAGTATACTCTCCTGTAAGACTGATTATTGGGATTCTGGATACGGGAGTATATTCAAGAGGTGGGACACATGAATGAGCTAAGTTCATAATTCATCTTAATCGTATCCTAAGTAAATTGAACTTTGTGTGAGAATTTAAGATGGATCAGTATATCGATAATCGAGGTGAATTGTTTAAGTCTGAGTATGAAATGAAGCTTAACGGTACTTGTGATTTGTCTGAAAAGCTGATATGATTCCCTGACATGCTCGCAAAAATATGTTTGTAAATAGTTTACTTTGTTTACTTTCTGCAATTTAAGTTTTCTGTATTTCATTTCTTAGTTTAGAACACTTTGATAAACTCCAAAAAGATTTTATTTCTGCTTTATTTTCCGACGAACCAAAGTGGAGAGTTGATTGTTGGATTCTCAGATGATTGAAGCAGATGCAGGAGATTCTGGACTGAAGAATGAGGAGAGCTTACTTTAATGTAGTTTGAATTGTTTGAAAAAGTCAAAAACAAGTTCATTAATTTGATACTTGTTATTTTCAGAAAATGTTTGAAATTGTTGTTTTTAAAATCAGTTTGATTCGTCAAAAGATCAACCAAAGTCATTAATTTGGACTTGGTAGATTAATTGAGTAATCAGGGTCATTAACTTGGACCTGAATACTTGAGTGGATTGTTAAAACTGATTGAGTTTGTGAGTTATTGTTGGAAAGATAGTTTGTAATGTTTGTTGGTTGAGTAACAGGATTGGACTTCATTATTCCCAACGGAAGCTGATTGTCAAAGCTTGAACCAGATATCTCAGATTCTAGAATATCGAGAGGGGGAGTCTGTGAAAGGGGGAGTCTGGATCAACGGTCAAAGGGAAGATTGAAGTTTTAAAGTTTGAAGATAAAGATTGAAGAGAGTTTTTACAAAGTTTGAAGAATGATAAAGACAAAGACTTGAAGCCAAAGACTTCATCAACATCCAAGGGGGAGTCTGTTGGTGCACTAAATGTCTGCTGATTACGTCTTAATCAAGTCTTGTGTCTAGATAGTTTGAATGAACACACAATAGGGTTTAATTTAGGGTTTTTACATGTTTAACATGGAGATTTCGCTTGAGAGTGGTTATGTATGGTTCAAGCTAAATCAACATTGAAGATTTAGCTTGAAATGGTTCAAGGGAAATCATGATTTAGCTTGAAATGGGTTAAAGCGAAATCATGATTTAGCTTGAACTGATTCAAGCGAAATCAACATGCTATATATAGGTTGATGTGTGGTTCATTTGGTAGGGACTTGATCATTGCTTAGGTGTCGGAACTCGGTCAAATTGTATTAAAAAAGCAATAAAAGTGAAGAAAATTGAAAGGATAAGCTGTGTAACTTCGTGTATACTGATTCCGCCTTTATACATGAAGATGAACATTCTCAACTGACTTTTCGGGTCGTAACACGGTCCAACACTGTTGAAGAAGATGAGACCGGTTAACCGGTTATTAATACTCAACAAAACCGGTTTTTAATTAACCGGTTAGAAACTGGTTGTTGATATGAAGAACGAAAACCGGTTACGAACCGGCGGTTATTAATTAACCTAAACCGGTTATTTTGGTACTGGTTAAAAACCGGTTTCGGTTACGGTTAATAACCGGTTATGGTTAAAAACCCGGTTTATTTGCCCACATCTAATCACATGTTAGCCTTCTGTTTTAAGTTTTATCAGATGCCCAATCATTTAGGTTTTCGTCTTCTATAGATTGTATTTTTTTTACCAATTTGTTTTCACAGTTAATCAGTTTGGTTTATGATTGATGGATTTTTTTGTTCGGTTTGTTTATTTTCGGTTAATAGTCAAAACCAAACCCATGCTACAAGTTTTGTTTAGAAATAAATTAAATTGAGGTATAAATATATGAAATGGATGCAAAAATAAATGAAATGGAAATATAAATATATTAAATAGAGGTACAAACTACAACATATGAAATACATGAACTAGAGGTTAAAAGCTAGAAATATATAGAAATGTGAATTGTTCGGTTCAGTTAATTTTGGTTAAACGAGGGTACAAAAAAATCGATAACTGGTTTTTGATTAATTCAGTTTTCAGTTTATTGGTTTTCGATTAATTTAGTTATTTAATCATGCTTTTTCTATTCTAACCATTTCTTTTAAAGGCGACACTTTATTTGAAACGAGTCAACTAACAAGAAACTAGAGGACCACAATAACAAACTACAAGAGAAAAAAGGAAATTAGACGAGCAATACAAAAAATCAAATTTCCCCAATAACATTCGTCTAACCCAACGATCTTAGCCCGCGACTTAAGCTAAAGAAACCCAAAAGCTTTTGCTTCTCCCACAACTCCGCCGACCACCACCCTTTTACCGTTGAATATCAAGTTGTTACGCGCCTTCTAATGGCCCAACACGTCTAAAGAAAGATCGATTGGATTGTTTTTGACCTATCTTCGAGAGCAGATCCTGAGCATTAAAAGCAAAAAAAAGGGAAGCTTATGAAAATTAACAGGTAGAATAATAATAAAAAGTGAATAGAATCCTAACAAATATAAACCATTTATAAGACATGCATTTATGAAATATATATAATACGCAAACGACGTGTATACATAATAGAAACATGAATTTTATGGGATTAAATTATATGATACACAAGAGAAATTAATTACATAAGGCTCTGTGTATCAAATGACTATAGATATAATTTTCTCTAACATTGTAATAAATGTATAACACACTCATTAACTTATCTTGAAAATATTTGCAAAAGTAACAGTCCTAAGTGGTCTTGCAGATGTATATTTCACAAACATATAGACGTTATGTTTTGTCGCTTTAAGAAGATTAGGTACAAGTCTTACACTAAGCTATGAGGTGTGGATCTGCCCCATGGGGCTTTATCAAGTCCACAAAGGATCCAAGTCACCTATGGAGCCCCCATTTAATTTAGAGGGTGTGGATGGAGCCCCTATATAGAGCCCCTCTTTAATCTTGATTGGTTTAAAACTAGTGGGCCCCACCTGAATTCATCCCAATTGGCGTTAAAGGGCTTTATCACCATGGAGCCCCTACTTGGAGGGTGTGGTGATGGATGCTGACGTGGCGTTGATGGAGCCCCCACACAGGTGTGGGGGCTCCATCAACGCCACGTCAGCATCCATCACCACGCCCTCCATCTGGGGGCTCCATCATGGTAACCATGTATGGCGCCATCTTCTTCAATTTGGACCAATCAAATTTTTTTTTTAATTTTGTTTAATAGGGGCTTCATCCACACCCTCCAAATTAAAGAGGGGCTCCATGGCTGACGTGGATCCTATGTAGACTTGATAAAGCCCCATGGGGCTCTATCCACTCCTCATAGCCTTAATGGTCTTGCAAATGTATATTACAAATCAAGTGATACATATACACCCAATGACAAAGTAGTCCTAATATCACAGGAATATAGAATCAAATGGTTGCATATCTTTTTACCCTCAACGCACCAATACAATTGTCCCAGCAACAACCACAGTAGAAAACAGAATCTCCACCACAGTTTTAGGTGGCTGACCACTTGGTGAAGCTTGCAGGGGCGGATTTAGAGGGGTTTACCGGGTTCCCAGGAACCCAGTCGATTTGGAAAAAAACGTTTTTTTGTAGTGTAAACCTTGTATGATTTGGAAAAGAACGTTTTTTTGTAGTGTAAACCTTGTATGATTTGGAAAAAGGAACCCAGTGAAAAAACTGGCTGGATCCGCCACTGGAAGCTTGTGGTGGTGGCGGCGTTGTCCTATTGTCTTACGCAGAAGACGGTTTTATATAAGACAATGGTCGGGTGCCCTCGAAGACCGCCGGAGGAGGTGTGTCAGGACATCAACCAAAGGAAGAGAAACACCGGAGGGTAAGATAGGCCAAGGCTGTTTAGGCAAGACACGAAAGATGGTTTCTTTATGTTCTACGTTTCGAATATCCCGGAAAGATGTAGCTCGAAGGAGGTCGAAGAGGTGTTCGAGGATTATGGAGTGGTTTCTAGCTCGTATATTGCGAGGAAGAGGGATAAGAATGGAAGGCGTTTTGGGTTCGTTAACTTCAGATTGGTGAGAGATGGGAAGGGCTATGAGGGGTACAGTTATAGGAAGAACAAGCTAGCTATTAACATAAACTAGCAAGATTCCCCCACGCTTCGCGGCGGGAATTCGATTGGTATTTGTTTGGTTCGTTACGATACCAACACTCGCTATGGTTTACACCCATCGAAACAATAAAACGAATATCAATATTGGTATCAATGTTGTTCAATTGATATCAGTTTAGTTGGTTTGCGTTCTATGTTTATTTTTTTCAGCAATGCCATATAAATTTTATTGAAAACGGATATTGTGTCGTATCATACTAAATTGAATTGAAACTGGTTTCACAACATATGTGTCGGTACCGGTATTTATTTTTATTGTTTTTTCATCATATCGCTACTATACTGTAACGAACCGAACAATATCGGTATCGGTATGTATTCATTTTTATGGTTACTTGTTTGATAACGGATCTTGTGTTGCTAGCGTTGCGAACCGAAACAAACCAAATAAACAACATCAATTGTGATACCGTATTTATTTTTATTGTTTTTTCTTTCGATAAACCGACAACGTATTGCTACCGTATCGTAGCGATCAACATGGGTACCGGTACTCATATTCATTTATAGGGTTTCCGGTTTCGAAAGTTTTTTATTTATAAAACTTTGTCTGCAACAATAAATGGATATCAGTACAAGTACCGTGACAATCTGAACCGACCGGTACTGTTCGAACGACATCGGTGTCGGTACCGGTGTCCATGTTGTCGATGTAAAACATGTGCTGATTTCTATAGAGTGCATGTATCGTATGAGTAGTGTAACAAACCAAATGTCTATGGTAACATACATTCACAACACCCCATGAAATAACTTGGAATGTTAATATAAGAAATAAACATGGATGCGACTTTAGATTTTTTTTAATAAAGTTAACGAACACAAATTATTACTAAAAAATCAAATTGTCGATACAATGTTCGCGGTAACGTACCATCACAACGCACTCACAAATAACTTGAAATGTTAAAATAAGAATAAATATAATTATGAATTTAGATTTTTCTATAAGATTAATGAACCCAAATTATTACTCAAAAACAAATCGAATAACAACAAAATATTGTTAATAACAAAAAGAAAAAAAAAATACTTAAAAAACCATCGGTTGCCTAGTTATTACTAAAAACACTTACAAAAACATTAATAATTAATATATAACTAAAAATAAAAAAAATAAAAATCGAAAAATTATCATTCACTGTTCATCATCACTTTAAATTCATATAGATAATAATAATAGATTCACCATGGACTATAACAAGGTGGAGGTGTCCAAAGAGACACTAGGCAAACAACTTGCTGAGGTGAACAATGCGAAATGGGGCTATACATGTTGATTATATCTATAAACATGGGTCAAAATATAGAACCTAATCATGTTTATTCAATCATAATGTAAATATAGATACCAAGTTAGAGACACTTAATTACTTGTGGGAGTGGTCATCTTTGAACACGAAGATAAGGCCATGATTCCCGTTACGGTACCTTGAGTTGATGGATCACCTTAGAGAGAATTTTAGTATTGGTGTTCTTATCTAGTTTTCCATCTCTTATGATCAATATATATTTAACATCAAAATGAATGATGATCATGAATAGTGATCGGTTATGAAAACTCTTTACATTCTCTATTAAAGGTACCTAAAGGGAAATCATAATTGCCCCTTAAACTAATCAATAATTACAATTACTACCATCAAGTAATTGTCGGGGACTAGTTATGTCATATTGGTAATGTTACCAAATGATCCGTAAGGCCACATCAACAGGTTATTTCTAACATTCTCCCACTTGGCCGAGTGATCATTTGTGATAAGTATAAGTAAGTTTGGCCAAGTTAAAACATTAATCAATGTTTCAAATTGAAGTTGTAACAGAAAAATACAGTCATTGAGTTATTTTCAACTCAAGACCCCCACTAATCATGTTACAACCCCAAATCAAAACATACGTAAATTTAAGACCAAAATGACTGAGGTAAGCCCTTTAAAATTAATTTGTATAATTATTGTCTGTACGTCATTAGGTGCATATATACGTATTTATAGACAAACAAATTTAAACAATTGAGGAAATTTAATAATAACTAATCATTCATATGTACGATATGCTATTATGTAAGGCCTTTAGTAAAACCCGTCTTTATTATGAGCTCTTAAAAAGACTTTGGGTGTAGACCTAAGTTATCGAATCCGCAAGCATATCATGAATGTAAACGTATTCGATACAAATATTTAGTTTCCTCTTCTTGTTCATAAACGAACAATGATTTTGTATCGAAGTTTAATGCAACACCTCTCGAACTATTACTATTCAAGGAAAAAAAGGTAGCTGTCTTTTCACAATAAGTCTTCAATAGAGTATTTATATGGAGTTAACAAGTTTATGTCCACTGATAAATTTTCAACAACATTTATTGACAACTGCGCTGTTAATTAACAACATATTATGTCAATATAACTTATGTTGTTTTATCATTTTCTTATGACTCATCCATGAGACAATTATATCTGCTGACGTAAGGATATACCCTGAAATTGACATTCAAAGGAAAAGTAATTAACCTGTTTGAGTGCTCACTTCGTCTTACAGTCTTTCTCGTTTATAAAAGATATCGTAAGATGCTTCATAATAATCTATAGTGATCTAACGTTCATCAATGTGAGCAATATCTAAACGAGTATAGACTTGAACCTTCGTAAGGCTTCTAATTAACGAAGCATAAGGAAGTAATCTCATTTATCATTTTATCCTCTAAAGGAGAGCAATATTGTTTGTTGCACATGTAAGAGCCCGCTTTAGAGTAAAGCTTATGGAACAAAACTAATCTCCCGTTCGGTCTATCTCAGTATATATTTTGATATCTCCCACGTAAGTGGTATCTTCGAGATTCATTTTTATCAAAATATGTGTGAGAAATTATTTGACTTATGTAACATATGCTTATAAAAAGAGTGCCATCTATATAAGGACAAGTTTACATTAGTTGCTCCCACTCAACTTGAGGTAGTTACATAAATCCACTTAACTCTTGATGAAAAGAATTGCATTAATATTTCATCATATTTTGATGTTTGCTTCAACCCATATATGGAAGATATTGACATACATGGTAAGTGTTCTTGACCTTCAGTTTAGAACTCTCAGGTTGTTTTATGAACATATAAGTCTTTGTTTAAGAAAAGTTTGTTTTAATGTTCATATAATGTAGCTCTAAATGATTATAAGCCACTTCAGTCAGGGAGGATACATAATCATCAAAGTTAAACCTAGATGACCTCCGTAATTGATTATTGGGTTTTATTATGAGTTTCAGTTTTATGGATTAACTCTCGCTTAAGTTGCTATCAGTTTCAAAATTCTAAGTGTGTAAGAGTTGGTGCAGTATGGTGTGCAAGAGGTGTAACCGGAGTAAAATTTAATAGGTCTCTTCCCCCCGCCTCTTGCACTTCCGACAAGTCCTGATAAGGACTTTTAGTGTTCCCACTGACTTAGAAATCTTTAATTTAGCATGCTTATGGTCAACATTAGAAGACCAATAAATTCTAATAGAGAAACAAATTAATGAAGTTACTCATTATAGTTTCTCTGTTTGAGGATTACAATTTTGGCAAGAAATCTGAGTGTGCCCACGTTTAAGCAACAATGAAACTTTTGTTAGAGTAGCAGTATATTCTTAAAGAGAAAAGTTGTGAAGGAGCAATGTCTTGTACAAGAGGTGCAAATTGAGGTAGTAACAAGTTTTCACTCCCCTACATCTTGCAACTCTTGCAAATTAAGATTAAGACACTTAATGCTCCCACTAACCTTTTAGATCTGTAGGAATGCTACAAGATAAGTTTCAATGATGTATGTGCTGTGGGAACATGTCATATATGTTAGACTTGATTTCCTTAATGTCTATATGTTATAAAAATTTTGGGGGCATATTTAGAATGAATCATAGTATATATGAATTAATTTCTTTAATACCTTTATTCATATAAGACATATTAAATACAAGTAAATATTATGATAAATGAATTATGTCTGAATATTCCATTTTGGGATAAGTTCCAATGAAATATAACTTCTAATGGAACTTAATTTATTCCCTTCGCCATTTAAATATTAAGGCTTATAACACATGCTCATAAGTCACTAAGAATGAGATTTGATAATATTTCATCCTTCATTAGCCTAGTCATGATTTCTCATGAAATTTGGTCTTAATGGATGGAATTTTTAAGTATCATTTTTCTTTTGTTAAATTTTCATTTTCATGACAATAAAAGGTTGTGAAAAAGTGTAGCATCATCTAGTTCTATCTTATAAGGTTTCTATCCAGATTGAGATGACAAATAATATGAGAGTTTAAGGTAAGAGTGACTTTGTTTTAACCATGCAAACCTCACAACTGTCATAATGTAGCTTTTATATTGATACTAAATTCTGAATAATCTACAGAATATATAAGGTATCATAAAGCCCAATTATAAAATAGTTTATTATGGTTCTTATAGTCTTAACATAAAATTTTGCCACTAATTCTCATATTAATTATTTGTTGATTTCTGGTAAGTAACGTATAGAACTAGACTCAACCCGCCATGTGTTAATTGGAATATTATCATTAGCAGACTTAAATATCATAAATATCTAACTACTTATCTTAGCCAGCTGTCCAATTGAATTATGGATAGTCTCGATGCTCATGCCTAGTTAATGGCAAAAATTTGTAGTGAGACTTTCCTTTGAAGAAACTTATAGCTGGAACTAGTACTTGTACACTATCTCTGAATCTTAAAAGTATCTTCCTTTTAGGTTTAGTGGGTGAGATGAACAACATCTAATTTTCCAGTTTCATGCATTCCTTTTCCTGTACATATGTTGCTAATCAACACACTCATTTTCCTTTGGTACTCTTGAGTGGTATAGTTGATTCTTAAGGCAACTTATGGTATTGGTGGAAAAGTTATATGTAATGCATTGGAAAAGTGTACTGATTTCCATGTGTAAACCTTTAAGTAATGGGTCATGGTATTGTACGTCATGATGTATTCACATATACGACTAACTTTATAGTAAGAAACTAGAGTAATGCATGCGTTTTAGGAGTTATTTTGATTCTTCCAAAGAAAACAGATTAGTCTTGGGAAATTTAGAATATGGAATAGCTCCCATGATAGCAATAATGAAATGAGTTCTTGATTATCATAAGAGATATAATGGTTGACGTATCCCACTAGTCATGCTCTAGTTTTCTTCTGTAATACTTTTATCAGAAAAGAGCAGTAGGATTATCATATCTTAAGAAATAATCAACAATCCAACAAGAGAAAATTTTGTAGAAACTCTTTAGTAAGCAAAACATTTTAGGTTTTGAAATTAGAGTGGATAAAATAGAAGAGATACAAACTTAAGAAGAAGCTTGGAGTGATTTACATTATGGGGTAATCAAGTAAGACAGACACAAATTATTATATTGAAGATATAGTCAACTATAACACCAAAATAACAGACTAACTCAAGGTTCTATCTGAATTTTGACCAAAATTCAGACACATTATGAACATACATAAATAACAGATTGTCTTGATGTTCTGCATAAATTTGGCTTCGCTTTGGCTTTTACCAAAATTTTTGTATTATGAACATACGTAAATAAAAAAAACTAACTTAATGTTCTGCCTGGACTTTGGCTTCGCTTTGGCTTTGACCAAAATTCACGCATTATGAACGATATAAAATAATAAACCTCGGGTCAATGTTCTACCTAAATTTTGGCTTCGCTTTGACCAAAATTCAGCATTATGAACGATATAAATAATAGACCGTCTTTAGTGTTCTACATGAACTCTGGCTTCGCTTTGGCTTTGACCAAAATTCACATATTATGAACACACATAAATATAGACTGTCTCAATGTTCTACATGAACTCTGGCTTCGCTTTGACCAAAATTCATGTATCATGATGAACATACATACACAATAAGGTAAAGCACATAAATATAACATAACACCTTTGGGCAAGAAATGCTATATTATGTAAATTAGGCTAGGAATTCACTTTGTGTATAATCAAATGAATAGCCGAAAGTTTCATTGTTCAACAATACACATAATTACATAAAATGGCTTAAATTAAAGTTGAGACATTCGCAAGTAATGGCCATACGAAAGTTGGGCCATGCACCCGTTACGACCATACAAAACAAAATAAAATAAGGCTTGAAAAAATAAAGCATGCAAAAGTTATATATTTTCGCATAGACGATATGCAAAATTTATGCAAAATAATTTATACAAAATATATCACATGCGAAAGTCTAATATATAATTCACATGAGTCATACGAAAACATAAATTAATTCCGTATATCATGTGACATTAATGGGCATAACATAAATATATGTGACTAGTGATATTATTTTTAATCACAAAATTATGTTGGCCTAAGTAAAAGTCTTAACAATAAAACCCATTAGTTCACTTTGAGCCCATTATTTTATTTATACCCATCGTTAATCTCATTTTTAATAATAAAATTATATCCCCACTCACTTCATAGGAATACAAAACCAAATGTCTGATGGTCAAACGCAACGAGTCAAACAAAAAAAAGGGTTTTGTTTGTGATTTCATTCCAGCAGTCATAATGAAACGTAAGAGACGATAACGGATCACCAAACAAAATTGTGAAATGTGAAAAGGTGAGATTTATCAAGAACTAAAATTGCCAATAATCATAATCGTGAATGAAGACAAATATATATTAATATTTAATAATTCATAAGCAAAATTATTCCAATTAATGATTTATGTGAATATTAAAAGAATTGATTCATGCATTCAATTCATGAAATGCAACCAAAACGTTGCTTAGATTAAAAAACAAAATTGATTTTATTATGCCAATTTTCAAGATACAACTAGAAAGCTGATTCATCGACCATAGAAAACAATTGTTAATGATTTAAGTTTCCAATTCCATAAGATCGATTTGTCGATATACTTGCGAGCGAAAATAAGACAACGAACAAATTAACATGATCAGATTGATATAATCAACATCGCTCTGATACCACATGTTGATTATATCTATAAACATGGGTCAAAATATAGAACCTAATCATGTTTATTCAATCATAACGTAAATATAGATACCAAGTTAGAGACACTTACTTGTGGGAGTGGTCATCTTTGAACACGAAGATAAGGCCATGATTCCCGTTATGGTACCTTAGGTTGATGGATCACCTTAGAGAGAATTTTAGTATTTTAGTATTGGTGTTCTTATCTAGTTTTTCATCTCTTATGATCAATATATATTTAACATCAAAATGAATGACGATCATGAATAGTGATCGGTTATGAAAACTCTTTACATTCTCTATTAAAGGTACCTAAAGGGAAATCATAATTGCCCCTTAAACTAATCAATAATTACAATTACTACCATCAAGTAATTGTCGGGGACTAGTTATGTCATATTGGTAATGTTACCAAATGATCCGTAAGGCCACATCAACGGGTTATTTCTAACAATACAACCTTAGAGGAGAATTAGTCGGCCGTATAATGATGTGTTATTGAAGAAAAGTAACAAGAGGAGAAGGTGATCAACGTCCATTCAACGTGTCACAACCCCCGACCCTACCTTGGGCGGGAGCCGTGAGTAGATACAAGTGGTACCGGTGTTTATTAAATTATCGCAGCGGAAAACTTATCAGGACCAGGTGTCAGGAAACATATCAGAGTTTCAAAAAACCGCATTTTCATTTCATAAACTGTGGGGTAAAACCCGTATTTACATAAAGGATTTTCCCGGATAAACCCGTGATTACAAAACACGTTTTATTCAGGTTTACATAGCCACTTATTTAAGCTTGAGTGCTTCATAGCACTTTTTCTTCTCTTTACAGTAAATCACTAAAAACGCGTTTAAAAACTTTTGATCTGCGAAAAATACTGGTGAGTTCATTCAGTTGTACAAAAACACATTGTTATAATTACAACATTAAGGGTTTTTACATTTGTTTATATCTTTCAATTACTCAAATCAGTATTTGTCACTGGGCAAATCCCTGGGCTTATGGTCATATTACTATTGGCTAACTCTTTGTCCAATAGAAACGCTGGACTAGTAACGTATACAAAACCCCATATACCGGCATTAATTTCAGAATATAAAGACTTAATTACTGTAAATACAACTAGAAACATTTAGGGTTTTGTAAGTAATTTGATAAAAAGAGAATGACTCACATTGTAGATTTAGGGTTTGGTCTTAGCCTTCTGGTTTAAAGTTTGGATTCCTAATTAAAAACACAATGCACACGTATTAGTGTATTAGTTCAATTTAACTTTAACGATAATCACGAGATCAAAACCCATAATGAATGACAAAGTATAGCCTTATTCAGGCAACACTTAAACATCTGTTGGCTCGGTTTCAATCGATCGGACAAGGTACCGTACCAGTGATTCGAGTTATTACTCTGATTACGGGCAGAGTTTTGGCACTTCGGGTATTTGAGTATAATAGCAGTGTGTCGAGAGAAAAGAAAAGAAATTGAGCGACTAAGAATGTCCCATGCACATCCCTTATATAGCAGAACTTGGACCTTGTCGCGTCGCGCGACCAATTATGTACAACCCCTTCACGTGGCGCGAAGGGTCTAATCTAGGGCATAGGTGTACTGAGTCACCACGTATGCATACCACGTGGTGCCATTTGTCCTTAGGCTGTCAAAAGAGGGCCACGTAACGCGACCAAGTAACGTTCACACTGTAGTGTAGCGCGACGTGACTAAAGTCAGGAATCCTTCGTTTTTCGTGCTGGTTATCCTTGTGCGTGTTTGGAATATTGGTTAAGGTTCATCATGGTCTTTTTGAGGGTTGTTACATCCTCCCCACCTTGTTTTAAATTTCATCCTCGAGATTTACTGGAAAAAATAAGGATATTTACGCTTCATTTCCGATTCTAGCTCCCATGTGTATTCCGGTTCTCTTTTTGAATCACACTTTACTTTGACCAAACACTTCATTTCCGATTCTAGCTCCCATGTGTATTCTGGTCCTCTTTTCGAATCCCACTTTACTTTGACCAGAACTATTTTCTTAAGTTTGAGGTTCTTAATCTTCATATCTTCAATTTGTAGAGGTTTCTCAACAAACTTCAGTTTCTCATTTACCTCTATGTCTTGAAGAGGTACTATCAACGATTCATCAGCTAAACATTTCTTTAAGTTACATACATGAAACACGTCATGTACACCTGCCATTTCTTCTGGTAATTGTAGCCTATAAGCGACTAGTCCTATTCACTTAGTAACTTTAAACGGTCCGTGATGTGTGTAAAATGCAACATATAAATTACATCAAACAAGGCATTAAACTAACCCTTTGTTAGTACTAATGTTGGAAAAAGTGTGTTTTTGTCTTCCTTTTGTATTTTCAGGACCAAATGAGCTTAAACGAAAAAAAGGAACAAATTGTAACAACCCGCACGTTCGTGCGTTGTTACTACTCGCTACTCCCGTTACGCCTAGCACCAGAGATTCGGATCATAATGTAACTATATCGCATACGTCGCTACTTTGCAGTATAATCGATTATTTTCGCATATTTTATCGCTATAACACATCACATCGCACACACTAACACTCACGATGACATTGAGTGAGGACCTATTCTACCCTCCTCGATAGCCGTGATGTGTCGCAACGCAAACATTAACGCTAACGATGACTCTCTCGTGAGTACTACCCCATCGGTCGTCGTGACGACGATGACAATACGAGCGAGTAGTACCCCGTCAGTCATTGTGGCACAACGCATCGCAAACTCGAAAGCGCACCCGCAATCACGCGTAACTCGATTATCACAGGATTCGAAATATGGATACGTATATACGACCTTTGTTATTAATTATAATAATATATATATATATATATATATATATATATATATATATATATAATTACGGGTACGAAAATGTATAACAAAACTATCGCAACGCTCAACGCACGAAACGAAAAGTCGAAACCTAACTCGCCGGATCACTTCGATCGAATGACCATTCGACCGAATGGTCATCCGTACGGATGACCATCCGATCGGATGGCCATCCGGTCGGATTACCATCCGATCCAACGCTTGGCATCTCCTTTCTCCTCCCTTGCCTATAAATAACACTTGTCACATCACTTGAACAGTGATGTGACAGCCCTCATCCGACCAGCACGTTCCAGCCCCTTTTTCTCCCGATTTCTCGCAAATCTTGTAAGTTTTCACTCTAATTCTTGTACTTCTATGATCTACACACGATTATACACCTTTCTATCTTTTAAATCTCAACTTTTAACCGTGAAATCTACTGATTTGAGGTGTTCTAGGATGATGTCATGAAGAGTTCATATGAACTTCAAAGTGTGACCTCATTTCACCATGAACAGCTCAGATCTGAGTGATTTCCACATGTTTTTACACAAATCTCGTCCAAATCTATGTTATCTAATCAAAGAGTTATGTGATTTCAGGCTAAACATGGGAAGCCGTCAAGAACTGCCAGATCTGATGGAACGGGGTGGTTCCCGGCCGTTAGAACGGGTCGGATTTGATGGAATTTCAGTTGTTAGCACGATATCACATCGTTTCGGTCAAATTACCATTATTCTTTTCAAAATCGTCAAGTTCAAGACGACCAGGACGTCGGAATGGATTGCCGTCCGACCGGACTGCCATCCGATTCAAGCCATCCGATCGGATTGCACTTGAAACTTCCAAATCATCATCCCAAATGAGTGACCATCCGACCGGATTGCCATCCGATCGGATAGTCACTAGTCAAACATCAACCCAACTGAGTGACCATCTGACCGGATTACCATCCGATCGGATAGTCACCAGACAACCATCATCCCAAACGAGTGACCATCCGACCGGATTGCCATCCGATCGGATAGTCACTAGTCAATGGTTATCCCCAAACGAGTGACCATCCGATCGGATTGCCATCCGATCGGATAGGCACTAGTCACTTGTTTGACTTTTCACCGTTTAACGCACCGCTCATCGCTTACGTTACCATTCCATGGTCAGGCTAACTCAGACGCACTCTCAATCAATCTAATCAAGTTGCGTTTACTTGCAGAAAACGCACTGTGAGTATACTTGAACCATTTTTGCTTTTGCACTTTTGGGTGTAACATACGTTGCTATCGAATCGAATCGAATCACATCAAATGCTTAAACTATTTATCACTTGCGAATGACTTACGTGCATATTTATACGTGATGCTAGTTACATATGTGCTAGGACTTATACTCGCGACGTCCCACCATGACTAGTATAGTACTATTGCGCCCGACGGGGTCTAGTTTGCCATCGCGTATTCGAGCATCGAGGACTTAGCTGGTAGTATCGGTTTTGTGAGTATATATGTCATGTTTCCCGTTTATGTATGTAGGAAATTCGCAGCACTTTTAAATCTATTATGCTATTACATATCAAACCTGTATACTCGCCAATACTTTTGTATTGACATTATTTTAACGTATGTTGTAGGTTTAGACACAGACTACATCAAATCAAGCTAGGAAGTCTAGAAACTTAACAAAAATCTAGGTTGTCGGATTTGTATTGTTCGAGAGAACACAAAATCTGTGATAACTTATGTGACTGTATTTGTTTATTAGTATGGGATAATGAACGCATTAAGTATTGTCGCTAATAGGTGTTATGGATTCTCCTGAGCAATCTGATTCGCCTAGTGCCGCGCCCCGATGATTCCGCCATCAGATTGCTCAGGAGAATCCATAACAACTATTAGCGACAATACTTAATGCGTTCATTATCCCATACTAATAAACAAATACGGTTACATAAGTTATCACAGATTTTGTGTTCTCTCGAACAATACAAAAACAAGAAATAGAAGGCTGAGCACGACCCATGCCCACTGGACACGGGGGCGTGGTCAGATGTCTGCAGAAATGGACAAAGCTATGGAAGCTTCTACGCCCACCACGGGGCGTGCCCAGCTCAGCATGGGGTGTGGTCAACGCTAAGATTTGCAAAATCTTGCAAGTCTTGCAAATCTTGATAGTACAGATACACTTCTGCATACGGGGCCGTGCCCAGCAAACACGGGTCGTGTGGAGCCCAATGCTGACAAATGCAATTAATGAAGGAAGAGAAAAGGGATGGCCACGGGGGCATGTCCGCTGGACACGGGACCATGGCCGGGCTTTTGTTCAGGCTATAAATAGGGGTGATTGGCTCACTTCAAAGGCATCCCTTGGCAAACCACC
Organism: Helianthus tuberosus; assembly: GCA_030545235.1. NCBI lineage: Eukaryota > Viridiplantae > Streptophyta > Magnoliopsida > Asterales > Asteraceae > Helianthus > Helianthus tuberosus. Next base: position 105,734 of record JARYGA010060242.1, read on the forward strand.
TCTCTCCCACTTTGCCACCACTCCACCACCACTACAACACCCACATCCACCACCATCATCCATCATCCACCTTAGAGTGTGTGTAGTAGTCTCGGGATCCAAGATTGATCGTTAGAGTTCTTGTCAATCAAAGGCCTTGTTTGGCTAAGTCTCTTACATCACTTGGTGAAGACAAACATTTAATGTATTACTTTTGATTTTTAATCTTTTCGCACTTTTTATTTGGTTTTGTATTAATGACTTTAATAACTAGTTTCTTATGTTGAAGGTGAAACTTCTTTATCATTTGTCTGTGGTCTCTTGGCATTACTTTACTCTCTATATAAAGTAAAATATTTTCACCATTCATATCTCTACGGTCTATATAAAGATATGTTGGCTACCTGGTTGGGGGTTAAGGGAATGGTTTAGTAAGGTTCTTGCCTTATTCAGTGTATAGATTCCTGCAAGGACCTTGGTCAAGCTTACTAGGACCTCCTTCAATACCCACTGGTATTGGATGACAGGGGTGCGAATGGCTTGATCCCCTCATATGTAAACTACTATTAATACATTAAACCGGCTATTTGAGATTGTATCCCCGCTGACTCAAACCACTTAGCCGAGGGTAACGTCACCTTCAAAAGAGGGGCCAACCACTTTTCGCATTAATAACTTTATTAATTATCTTCCAATATCCCGACCCTTTAGGATTGTATCCTTGCTGACTCAAACCACTGGGTTGAGGGTAACGTCACCTTCAAAAGAGGGGCATACTACTATAACTAAGATAATCTCTTAAAAAGTGCAAAAGTGTGGAAATAATCAAAGGATACATTAAAGGCGAGTTGGATCCAAGTGATTCATCTTGTCTATCTGTTTTTATTTTTATTTCTGCATTTCTAGTTTCTATTTTTCATGCTTAAAACCTTTTCTCAAAAATTTTAGATTGATTAGACGTTGAGGATAAACCGGTACTAAAAGCTCTTGTGTCCTTGGACGACCTCGGTATCTTACCAACGCTATACTACGCTCACGATGGGTGCACTTGCCCATGTGTGTGTTTAGTGTTAGTAGAATATCGTGTTTTATAAATTTAAAACTTGAATAATGCGTAAAATAGGCTTAAAATATCAATAGAAACATATTACACCTAACGCACACCAGTCCGACATACCCGGGGCTTAACTTTCCCTTCTTACCGAATCGGACTACTCCTTTCCAAGGAGAAACCTTTAATAACACTCTGTCTCCAATTTGAAATTCTAATGGTTTACGTCTATGATTAGCATAGCTCTTTTGACGATCTCGTGCTGTTTTCAATATTTCCTTGATTTGTTATCTTGTCAGTTATTTCTTGCACAATCTCGGGACCTGATAATTGCTTTTCTCCTATTTCTGCCCAACATACTGGAGTTCGGCACTTTCGTCCATAAAGTGCTTCAAATGGGGCAGCATTAATGCTTGTATGATAACTATTGTTATAGAAGAATTCTATTAATGGTAAGTGATCGTCCCAACTTCCTCCAAAATCTATTACACATGCCCTTAGCATGTCTTCTAATGTTTGGATTGTCCTTTCACTTTGTCCATCTATTTGAGGGTGATAGGCTGTACTTAAATTTAATCCTGTACCCATAGATTTTTATAAAATTTTCCAAAAATAAGAAGTGAAACGACTATCTCTATCGGACATAATGGATAATGGAATTCCATGTAATGAAACTATCTCATTTACATATAGCTTAGCTAATCTTTCCATACTAAAGGTTTCCTTCATGGGTAGAAAATGAGCTGACTTGGTTAGTCGATCCACGACACAATGGATAATGGAATTCCATGTAATGAAACTATCTCATTTACATATAGCTTAGCTAATCTTTCCATACTAAAGGTTTCCTTCATGCGTAGAAAATGAGCTGACTTGGTTAGTCAATCCACAATCACCCAGATTGTGTTGTTACCTTTCCTTGTTTTGGGTAATTTGGTAACAAAATCCTTTGTTATAAATTCCCATTTCTATACTGGGATTTCTGATTGTTGAAGTAAACCTGAAGGTTTCTGATGTTCAGCTTTAACTTGTGAACAAGTTAGACACTTAGAAACGTAACTAGCTATATCCTTCTTCATTCCTATCCACCAAAAATTATTCCTCAGATCTTGGTACATCTTGTCACTACTAGGATGCATCGTATAGCTAGACTTATGAGCTTGCTCTAGAATTTTATCTCGTAGGTTTCCTTGAAGAGGGTACTCAAATTCTTTTTATGGAATCTCATAATTCCATTGGTTCCTTTTTCTAATTCTTTCATCATTCCTTTTTCCTTCAACATCATCCTTGATTGCTGCTTCCTGGGTACTTTTTAATCGTTCCATTAAATCTATCTGCAAATTTAACCTGAGACCACATACCTGCTTCGGCTTCTCATGATACTTACGACTTAAAGCATCAGCTACTACATTAGCTTTACCCTCATGATATTGAATATCACAATCGTAGTTACTTAAAATCTCCATCCATCATCTTTGCCTCATGTTCAATTCCTTTTGCTTAAAAATATACCTTAAGCTTTTATGATCTGTAAAGATGGTAAACTTACTACCATACAAATAATGTCTCTGAAGAAACAGTGGTTAACCAAGAGGTTAGTCCATGGGCCGAGTCTCGTCAAGTAGGGTTAATCCCTCATTTCCTCGATCGATGGATGGGTCTTCTTCTAATCTGTCACCTGCACAGTGAAACACACCGTGACTCGCAATAAGGAGAATGGGGTGGGGGTTGCTTCTTGCTACCACCCTCCAGCATGAGAATAAGTATTTGCTTTGGAAGCAAGATAGGTTTTAAGTAATAATTATGAGTGGGCAGATTAGCATTATCTCAAACCTGGTTCGAAGCGGGTATTTATAGCCGAAGAGTGAAGGAGAAGGGCCAATGGGCCGCTTGATGGGCTTTGGGCCCAACTGACAACCTGCAGCTTTTCCCAGACCTGGCAGGAGCGTGGGTCTAAGGACACACACACATTCAACCATTCCCTCTTTTGTTCATGCAGTATTCAATGAGGTCTTATGTTTTAAGCATTTACCACCTACATGTGAACAAAATTAGTCTAGCATTCCACCCACTTGCAACCTGTGCGTGGAAGCAACACTGGACTGGGGGACTTGAAGGGGTATGGTCCCAAATCTTGCACCGGGCTTGGGCGTGAGTGACCATCACCCGGGTTATTGTCCCAATCGACAAAGAACTTGCCTCAGTTCGTGCGGGCACGGGCGAACCCGGTTTGCTTTCCCACTTGGGGAAAGATGAGAATCTCACCTTGTGTATGAAAATGGCTATTTTCGGCAACATACACGGAAAGCGGTGATTGCTACTAAAGATGATAGTTACGACTATCATCCGAATCTACATCTTCTACAACTGTCATGTTAACTACATTCACTTTCTTTCAAACACATTCCCATGCTGCGGTCCTGCGCAGGTGCGCACGGAACGACGAGGGAAGTGTAGAGTAATGTATAGATGTGTGGACTTGTACATATACAACTTACCCACCGCATGTCACGAACTTGCGTAAGCTTGCAGGGCGCACACGCAAGGGTAACATCTTATAATAATGCAAGTGGAAATGTCACCTTGACTTCTGTGGACAACCGACATGACTTAGTGCTGACAACATCGGTCCATTGACTGACCAATACGCGGCTACCCAGTCTACTTGCATAAAGCTGGTAAAAAGACAGACTAACAACCCCAGCGGACCATGTGGCGACCATTCTTTCGTGTGTTTGATACAGCAGGACACGTGGTGGCACCTCCGTTGCACGCCTGACACCTCCGGGACCCACGCTCCTGCCAGGTCTGGGAAAAGCTGCAGGTTGTCAGTCGGGCCCAAAGCCCATCAAGCGGCCCATTGGCCCTTCTCCTTCACTCTTCGGCTATAAATAACCGCTTTGAACCAGGTTTGAGGTAATGCTAATCTGCTCACTCCCAATTATTACTTAACACTTATCTTGCTTCCAAAGCAAATACTTATTCTTATGCCAGAGGGTGGTAACAAAAAGCAACCCCCACCCAATTATCCTTGTTGCGAGTCACGGTGTGTTTCACTGTACAAGTGATAGATTAGAAGACGACCCAACCATCGATCGAGGAAAGGAGGGATTAACCCTACTTGACGAGACTCGACCTGTGGACTAACCTCTTGGTTAACCACTGTTTCTTTAGTCTCCAAATTTTAAGGGCACAAATTGTTGCTCCTAATTCTAAATCATGAGTTGTATAGTTTTCTTCATGCTTCTTCAGTTGCCTAGACTTGTAAGCAATGACCTTCTCACGTTGCATCAAAACACATTCTAATCCTAATCTAGAGGCATCACAAAAGATGACAAAATCCTCAATTCCTTCTGGTAACACAAGTATCAGTGCGTTTGCTAACTTTTTCTTCAAGGTTGTAAAGGATTATTCTTGCTTGGGTCCCCATTCAAGCTTAACTGACTTACACGTTAACTTGGTTAACGGAACAACTATCCTTGAGAAGTCTTGGATAAAGTGTCGATAGTATCCCGCTAACCCTAGGAAAATTCTAACTTTAGTAGATGACTTAGGGACTTTCCATTTAGTAATTTCCTCGATCTGTGAGGGATCTACATGAACTCCTTCATGATTAATCAAGTGACCTAAGAATTGCACTTCTTGTAACCAGAATTCACATTTAGAAAATTTAGCATAAAGCTTCTCTTTTCTTAACAGTGTTAAAAGTACATGTAGATACTTTGCATGCTCTTCCTCGCTTATGGAATAAATAAGTATATCATCTATGATGACAATTACAAATTCATCCAAGTATGGTTTACATATTCTGTTCATCATTGTAACCCCGACTTTTCGGATCGTTATTAATCGCTATCGTTTCTCTTGTAACCGCTTGTACTCCCGAGATTTCGATTAACGCTACGGGTTAAACTATATTTTAAACGCTTATTACAACGCTTATTCAAAACACAGTTATCGCATTTAAACGATGTTCACAACGCTTACTATTAAAAATGCATTTTAACGCATTTTATCGCATGATTACATCGCTCGTTTAGACTAAACGCTATCGCAACGCAAACTCAAAACGCGGATTTACTTATGTTATTTGTGTGATTATTTGTGCATGTTATGTGGTCATCAAAACGCAACATTACACATTCAAACGCTCACTCGCAACACGATTAAACGCAACGCAACGCTTAACAAACGAACCGAAGTTGGAAAACTAACTCGCGCACACACCGCAGGTCGAATACCCTACCTTCCGAATGGACATCCGATCGGATGACCATCTGCTCGGATGACCATCCGTCCGGATGGCCATCCGCCCCAAACACAATTTCTTGCACCGCCTTAACTCTTACCCTCACTCTATAAATACCGCCGTACACACTTCATTCTCTGATGTTGACACTCCCATTCACTCCCAAGCACTCACAAGCTGGCACTCGTGATTCAAGGCCATCTTGTAAGCTTTTCATCTCAACTCTTGTACAATCTTCATCTCCAATCACTTCTACATCATCTTCTCCATCAAAATCACACACAAACACTAACTTTTTCTCTGAAATCACTGATTTGGACCTTTTGAAGGTGGTTCCCACCAGTTTTGCTCCGGCAAACTGTTAAGGAACGACATTTGATCAAGATTGGTTCCAGATCTAAAGGATTTCCATACTTTTTTCAACTCAAACACGAAGGATTTCAACACTTTTAATCTATTTTCAATTTTTCTACACAAAATCGATGGAATCTGGACTCATTCAGACTCTCGACTCGTCCATAATCGAGAGCCGGCTTGAAAATTGATTTCCACCGGAAATATGACCGACTAACGGGTCAAAGGTGAATCTTCATCAGGAACAGTAAGTTTGACCGAATGGGCTGAGACCATCCGATCGAATGAGCTAGGCTTGGTGTATTCCCGTTATTAGACACGCCGTCACGCCGTCTCCGTTAACCCAAACCGTTGTTTTACGAAAAGTTTTACAAAACTTCAAAACACCGATCATCGGACCGAATGGCCATTCGTCCGGATGACCTGACATTTATGTTTTCAAATGTTTAAACGTTTTAACGAAACTTCGAATTTTAACAAATTACAAACAAATACACCTCTCATTCGAATGGCCATCCGTTCAAATGCTCAATGACTTATGCTTATGTTCCCATGCTCAAGCTAACCCAAAGCGCTCCCTTCAATCCAATACAATGTGTGTTTAGCAGCTACGAACTCACGGTGAGTATACTCGAACCCTTTTTCGCTTAACACACTTTTGGTTGTTACATACGTTCTTTATCAAAAAGCACACAACACTTAAACGCTTTATAAACGCTAACTGCTCTTGCATGTTATACGTGATTCGATGAATGCTTGTATGTTATGTTTACACAGTGATTACTGCTTGCCACCCTTAGCAATGATAGTACTATAGTTTGGACTCAGCACCTGTTTATTCATGGGTTGTTAAGGTTATTACTTCACGTGTTCACAGTGGTGGACATGTGTCGCGCATTCTACAACTCGCAGTCATGTTGGTATTTCTTGTATCATTGTCGATAGCTTACTTGATTCACCCCTCTACGTGTTACATTAACGATATCATCATTTAATTATTGTTGTGGATTCTCTTGAACAATCTGTTTCGCTCAGTGTCGCGCGCTGATGATTCCGCCATCGGTTGGGGTGTGACAATCATGTCCATGAATGCTGCCGAAGCATTCGTTAAACCGAATGGCATGATTGTAAACTCGTAATGACCATATCTCGTTCTGAAAGCAGTTTTAGGAATGTCCTCTTCCTGTACTTTCAGTTGATGATATCCTGAGCGCAAATCAATCTTCGAAAAATATCGAGCTCCTTGAAGTTGATCAAATAGAGCAGCAATCCTTGGTAATGGGTATCGATTTTTAATGGTGACCTTATTCAATTCCCTATAATCGATACACATACGCATCGACCCATCAATTTTCTTAAAAAAACAACACAAGTGCTCCCCAAGGGGATGAACTGGGTTGTATGATTCCTTTTTCTAGCAATTCATTTAATTGCTTCTTTAATTCTAGCATCTTCGTTGGTGCTAAACGGTAAGGTGTTTTAGCGATTGGTGCAGTTCCAGGTATCAGATGAATTCTAAATTCTACTTCTCGGTTAGGCGGCAGTCCAGTAGATCTTCTGGGAAAATGTCAAGGTATTCTGATATTACAGGAATTTCCTTTAGTTCCTTGCTTCTAGTGTTAATGATCACTGAGACCATGTACACTATGCCTTGCTTCCATGTATAACTTGCAGCTTTCATCACTGAGATGAATTTTGTTGCCTTGGTCGGCTTGTCCCCTTGTATCAGGATTATCTCTCCTGTTGGCGTACGAATCTCATCACAATTTTGATCACATAGGATTCGAGCATGGTTGGCTACTAACTAATCCATTCCTAATATTACATCGAATACAAATGGTGCCATTGTTAATAGGGCTTTTTTTGTTTTTATCTGGCGAGTTAGCTGCCATCTTTAAGAATACAAACGGTGCCATTGTTTTTTGTCCTTTGTTGTTTCTTGATCTTTATTCTTATCTTGTCTTACTCAATTCCATTGATTGATGAGAACCTTAAGTGAACATGATTGATCCTGTAGCTGGATCATTTGATACAGTGTTACTGAAATACATACAAATGATCTGATTGACAATATCTTGTTTTTTATCTGGAAGCACAAATATGTTTATGTAGTTGCTGATCAATATCTCTACTTTTTTAATGCGCTCTTGCAATATGAATAATTGAGACAACAAAGAATAAGCCATCTGAATCATTTTCTAAATTTATTAGTGATTAGTATTGCTTGTTGACAGAATAAATTTGTGTGATTTATCATTTGAACTATGATACCTACTGTTAGTTTTTTGTTTTGTGTTTTGTCATTAGAGAAATGCAAGTTTTGTGAAAATTATGGATTGTGAAGGAAACTTGGTTGTTTTGTAGATTGAGAAGTTAAACGGAGTTATAAAGGGGCTCGTTAAGGAGGAGGAAGAAGAAGATAAAGAAAGGTTCAATGGAATTATAGGAGAGTTGATGGCTCAAATGGAAAAAGAGAAAGAAGAGAAAAAAAGCTATGCTCGTCGATTGAAGCTATGTTAACAACTTCGGTCGGCAAATAAGTAAACATTTTTAGCTTGAATGTTTGGTTTTGGATGTTTTAATTTGGATTGTTTGATATTTTGATTTGGATGTTTATCATGAGGATGAAGCGATGTTTGTTATGATCTTGAAATTTATAAAGGGTTACGTTTTTTTAGTTTTACAAAGAATATAAATGGTTTGCTTAAAAATAGGTATTAGAGGGCAAAAAAATATTACAAAAGTGGTAGCAAAATGGTGGCAACAAAAAGCGGTAGCAAGAGTGGTGACAAAAAAAGCGGTAGCAAAATGGTGAGAAAAACTATAGCAACATAAATGGTAGGAAATGATGACAAAAAGTGGTAGAAAAACCGTGACAAACTAACGGTAGCAAAATTGTAGCAAAAAATAAACGGTAGCAAATAGGTGGCAATAGGCCAATTCCTACGTGTGATTTTCTTAACGAGTTTTTGGTGGCAAAATGGTGACAAAAGGGCAATGGCCACCGTTTTGCGACCGAAAGTGTGGTAGCAACAACCCTATTTTCTAGTAGGGATTGTAATATGATTAATGGAGGTCTTGAATTGAATATTGATTCAATAACTGTATTTCCCTGCTACAGTTTTTGTTTAAAACTATCATGAGTATTAAAATCTTTAGTAATTATTTATTGGACGTAGTTACCTTTATTACCTAATCAAGGGTTTCCCCTTAGATGTATATATAAAGAGATTAGAGAGATTAAGAGGGTGTTTGAGATTACGTTTTGAAATGATTATTTTATTATTGCGTTTGTAAAACATAAATAATCTAAAAAAGTGTTTGGATGAAAAAATGATTATCTGCAGTTTCGGAGAAGCATGTACCTACATGCTTTTTCAAAACGCAGTGTTAAAAACGCAAAATCTATTTTGAAAACGCAACACCAAACACCCCCTAAATGTTACACAATCACATTAACATCACCACTCCTAAATCGTCACTACTCTCTCTATATCTCTCAAACCGTGTTCATGTCCTGTGCTTCTATGTTGAATATAATTTTTCGTTTTTGCTGAAAGTTGAGTTTCTTATGCAAGATTTGTTTTGAATCTTGTGATTCTAAGTTTTATTGACATTATCCAAAAGTATTTTTTGAACTTTTTGGTTCAAAGTTTAACCAGTCTGATATGTTTTCTCATTTATTTTATGGCAGGTTGAACTCCTCTCCCATTGAGAGCCTCAAAACTCTTAAAATATCTTAAAATACTCCTTCAATGAGTCCTTCAATGTTTGAGCACTAACATGATGATAACAAATCGCGGTAGCTGCCACAACATTGGGTCTCAAGCATGGTACAACAAGTATCTGATCATAAAGATCAAGTGAAATATATACATTTATACCACAAATAAAATTGATGAAACACTGGTTAACACTGAGGATTAGCTAGCTGGGTCGTCTCTTGTGTGGGTTCAATCTCCTTTTCTACTCGTCCGAGGCTGTAATCCTGCAAAATAGCAAGCCGTTAGCTCATTAAGAGGGGAATATGGGGGTTTCCCTCTTAACCGGGCTCCGACGTGAGAATAAGTACTGTTCTGAGGAGAAAATAGTGTGTGTTATAGGTGAAATGTGAGGAGAGCAGAATGTTCAACCTGAATGATGAAGGGTCCTATTTATAGCCGGAGGGTGAAGGAGGGAGGAGCGACCTTGCCAGCTGCTATTGGGCGCCAGCTGTCCGACCAAGAGGAATATCCTCTTGGTCTCCTCTGTTGTGGTCAGGATAGTGGTCCACGTGGCGCGTCGTCATTTGTTCATGTAGGAGACGTCGTACCGCAGCTGTCGGTCTGCCCCCAGGTTGTGTTGCAGGTCTACATGGTGTCTGATTAGTGGTGACACGTGTTGTCCTTTTTGTCCGGAGGAGCATCTTTGGTGCCACCTTGACGTCTTCCAGAAGCTTCTAGAAGCTTCTGGATTTACTTGCTGATGTAGGCGCCATGATGGACTGGAAAAGTGGTGTGGTCCCTGCCATGTGTGCATGGGATTTGGGACCATACCTCTTCAAGTCCCCCCCCAGTCCAGTGTGCCTTCTAGTTGAGTTGATCGTCTAGGCGGGATTCTGGACTCATAAGGGTAGTGGTCTTTGTGAGACGCATAGCGCATGGTGATGCCCCTGCAAAATTGAGCCAAAAGGGTGCTCGGCACATGGCGGGTACCATGAAAAATTGAGTCACAAGAGTTCGCGGCGCATGGTGGCGCCTTTTGCAAAATTGAGCCAAAAGGGTGCATGGCGGGTACCTTGAAAAATTGAGTCACAAGAGTTCGCGGCGCATGGTGGTGCCTTTTGCAAAATTGAGCCAAAAGGGTGCACGGAGCATGGCAGGTACCTTGAAAAATTGAGTCACAGGGGTTTGCGGCGCATGGTGGTGCCTTTAGCAAAATTGAGCCAAAAAGGTGCACGGCGCGTGGTGACAGCTTTGAGAAGTTTGAGCCAAGACGGCGCACGGCGCGTAATGATATGTTTGCCAAGCTGGACTGTCATGGCGCGTGGTGCATGATGGTAACCTTGCAAAGTTGGGCCAAAATGGCGCATGATGGCAACTTTGTAGAGTTTGAGCCAAAACGGCGCATGACGCATGTTGGCTTTCTTACTGTTTTGGCGGTTTCTTCTAAGGGAAGCTTCTTTTGTTGGGATGAGGACAACTGACATGACTGTCGTGCCGTCTGACGTAACTGTCTTGTCGGAGATGAACAGTCTCCTTTTCAGAACCTTCAGACGCCTTTTTCGCCGTCTGTCAGACGCGTGTCTGCCACGCTCCCAGGAATCGAGGCGACGTTTTCTCTCTCCTTTGATGTGTCATCTCCCTGTTGGTGGTTTGTCTAGCTTCCTGACGGTTCAGTATCCATCGCAAGAAATGCGATGGGTATAAATAGATGGCGTTCCATCCTCTGTTTCCACTTTCAAAATTCAGAACTCCCTTTTTCCTTTGGATTTCCGTTGAATTTCCTCCTTTTTCTCCCATCATCTTTCTTTGAGTTCTTCTTTTTTATCTTTTTCTGCCTTCTGCGACCATGTCTACCGGCGGTAATCCTTCAAGGAAAAGGAAACAAAGACCTAGGAATCCTCCTGGACCTGATCGGGCGGTGATAAACTGGAAGGAAGAGGAGTTTCAGAATCTTGTTAGGGATATGGGTTTTAGATCGGAGTGGGGTGCTCAGTTTCCGACTCCGAATTCTACCGCTTTGGATGCTCCTCTGGGGTATATAACGTTGTATGCTGCTTTCTTCCGGGAGGGCAACTTTCGTCTTCCTATGACAAAAGTTCACCGGAGAGGTGCTGACGAACTATGGGTTACATATTTCACAGATAAACGCTCTAGGGCTTCCTCGGCTTACTCATTTTGAGTTTATTTGTAGAGCCAATTGTATCGAGCCAACCTTCGAGAAGTTTAATGTGTTCTACTATGTGAGTTACACTGGCGGTTTTTATTCTTTCAATTCTCGAACTACTGGGGTGAATCCCTGCAGTACTAACCCACCAAAGAGCTTGCACGACTGGAAACATAAGTTTTTTTTACGTTCATCGTGGGGTTATCCCCATTGATATGCATTATCGTGCAGAGAGTGAAGGTGTTCCTTGCGTGAATGTGTCCATAGACTTTGCTGAATAGGAATGGTACAAGGTTTTGACCCGGAAGGTTACCTCTATCACCCAACTTGAAGAGAGGGCGCTGGTTGGTGCCGGGATGAGCATGTTGTGGGCACCTCAGAACCCTAGGGGTGTTCCTATCTATGGTTATCAAGGGAAAGGTACAACTATTGCTAATTTATTGTTAGGTTATCTTCTTATTTGTCATGCATTTCCTCACATTCTGTTTTACAGTTGGGTATAGTTTGATGAATGTTCTTGACCCCAAGGCTGGTGGTGCTATGGTTGTTGCGTACTTGCCTGAAGGGAAGCCTGTGTGGTTAGATCAGATAAGGGACTGGTTCTTGCAACCTAACAGTGAAAGCTTTGTTGCTTATGCTAACACTATCCTAGGTGAAGATGGTGGGGATGATCTTAACGATGTTACTGATCCTACTCGAGAGGAGGTTATAGTCCTTTCGAGTGGAGGTTCTGATGGATCACTTGAAGGTCTAACCCCTCGTCCCACTCGTGCAGGTCCACCACAAGGGACTGTAACCGAGCCAGTGAATGATCCTGCTGTTGATGACGACATTGAAACTGCGGTTGATATTACTGAACCACTGGAGACCAGGAAGAAAAAGAAGAAGGCAGATAAATCCGAGGGGGAGAGGGCTGAGAGAACAGTGTCTGAGGCACCTCGTAAGCATCCTACTACTTCCTCTTTCCTGAGTTATGTTGTCGTATCTGACACGCTCTCTGGCTTAGATGCAGGAGATAAGTGTAACGAGCGTGATCCTGATGATGATGCCACGTTGACAGACATCATGAAGAGGAAAAAAGCTGTAGAAGATAAGAAGAAAGAACTTGACGAACAGGCTGCTGTTGCTGCTCTTGCGGCGAAAAACTCTGCGCTTCAGAAGAAGAACCCCCCTGCACCTTCAGAATCAGAGGTTGACATGGGTGCTTTTAGTGCAAAACATGGTAATCTTCTGGAGAAGATATTTGCGGCTTCTGGTTCTCAAGGTATAACGGTTTCCATTTATATGTCTTGTTTCTTTGCGTTCTTTTCTTGTTGTTAACTATTGTGCCTGACTTGTAGCAGGTCTTAAATCGGGTAGGGGTGTCTGTAAGGTCGATATTTCTAAGATTACACCTCCTACGTCTCCGCCTTCGAGGACTTTTGACTTGTCTCCTCCACATGTCGAACCAGGCGAAAAAAGAACTGGAGATGATGTGGAAGTTGAACAAGTTGGGGAAGGTGGTGGTGGTGGTGATGGTGATGATGGTGGTCGTGGTGGTGATGGTGGCGTTGATGTGGAGTCAAGTGAGGCTACTCCTCACCAAACCATATATACCAAGCGTCCACCAGGTTCTGGAGGGGGTGCCACATCGGGAGTTCACCGAAATCTTGATTATGAGCATGTCCAGGGTGGATCTTGGGATACCTATAATCCGGCATGTGCTGACCTCCCTCACACGCCTCGATGGAATTTGAGTCAAGGGTCTTGGATGACTGATCTGAGCAACTGCCAAGAGTTCTTTTCTCTGTCCCTCCCCCTGCTGAAAGATTGTTTCAGAAGAAACGTGATCGGATGGATCTGTTGGATGACCACATCCATGCCGGGGTCAACTTTTTTGCTACTTGTCAAGAGATTGCGCGGGAATGGCAGTTGATGGGGGGGGGGGACACTTTAGAATTTGAGGCTGCCAAGAAGGCATTTGTTGAAGAGAGGGAAAAATTCAATGCTGAGAAGAAAGGTTTAGCATGGAGGGTTGCTGATGCAGAGGAGCAGAGTGCTTTCGCCGTTGGTGTTATTTCCGATCTCTGCGCATTTCACCGCTCCACCGGAAATTCCCTCTGCCCCTACCGTACTCCAGCTTGGTAGTTTCCACCGCCTGTCCAGAGTTGAGCCTTGGGATTTGACGGCGGACTTAAAAAGCCACCTACAGACGCTTTACGCCCAATCATTCCGGATAACGCTTGCATCTTCTGTATTACCGCGGCTACTCGCACAGAGTTAGCCGATGCTTATTCCCCAGATACCGTCATTGCTTCTTCTCCGGGAAAAGAAGTTCACGACCCGTGGGCCTTCTACCTCCACGTGGCATTGCTCCGGGGAAAAGCATGAAAAAAAGGCTCGAATGGTATGATCCCTCCGTCACCCCAGAATGAAAGGGGTGATCTCGTAGTTCTTGGTCTGTGAAGATGTGTTGTTAGGTGCTCCATTTTATTTTCCCATTGAGGCCGAACCTAAACCTGTGCTCGAGAGATAGCTATCCATACACTGATAAAGGATGTATGGATTCTCGAGAAGAGAGGAGCCATGGTGGTCCCCCCCGGACCGCCCGGATCCCACGAGTGAATCAAAAGTTGGATCTACATTGGATCTCACCTGAATCGTCCCATCTATCCTCCTGAGGATAAGTTTGGTTTCAAACCCCGGTTCGAACAGGAGGAGTACGCCATGCTGTGAGGGCTCTCAGCCACATGGATAATTCAATGTGCTCATCGGCGCCTGACCCTGAGATGTGGATCATCCAAGGCACATTAGCATGGCATACTCCTCCTGTGGGAGCTTACGGTTTCATGTTCTATTTCACTCCCCGATGGGGGTTCTTTTCACCCTTCCCTCACGGTACTACTTCGCTATCGGTCACCCAGGGGTATTGATTGGGGTGATAGCTCTGAAAAGACAAATTACCCATCTTTTCTTTTATCTCGGGGGAAATACGATCGGGAGGGGCTAATTCAAAACCCTCTGGTAAAATAAGAACACTTGCTAAAGAAAACAGGTTAGCGTTAACAAGCAGAAGGAGTGGGAAACTGCTTGTGAATGAACTAACTGAGAGCTGCAAACTCAGCGCGTTACCATTGTTAGGTTGTCAGGAGAGAAGACAAAGATAAGTGATGAAGCTGAGCAAGAGCGTGCCGCGCATCAGAAGAGAGAACAGGAATATCTCCATCGTATCGCCGAGTTAGAGAAATTTGCTGCTGAGAAGGTCGCCGAGAGCAAAGCTTCTGAAATCTTGGTTGAGGAAGTTACTGCTGATTGCAAGTGGCTACTCACGCGTGCGGTGCCTCTGGTAATTTTCCTTGTGTTTGTTTGCTCTTAGGTTGTCGTTGTTACTTCTCTCATGTTTTTATTACTTTCTGCAGATTTCTGAACATATTGCAGGGACTGAGGAGCTAGCCAAGTATATGTATGAACTTGGTGAAGCCGCGTATGATCACGGTCGTAAAGAGGGTTATGCTGAAGGGAGGTCGGCTGCTGAGGCGAAGGAAGCCTTGAAGAGTTTTGACTTATATAAAACTGACTATGCTGCTCGTTATGCTTTGAAGCGGCATGAATTCGAGTCTCTTGAATTTGCTGTTGTCAAGGCTGCTAGGAAATTATCCTGGAAACCTGACGGAATCGCGTTGTTGAAAAGGGCTCTTGGTGAGGAGGATCCACAAGGTGGGGATGCGGCACTCAGTCGCCAAGACTGATGATTTCCGGCTTGTATGCCGCGTATGGGCTTTTATGCCTTGTAATCAATTGACAATTTCCTGCTTTTAACGTTTATGAACAATTTACTTCCTGTTGTTGTGTTTGTTATTCTTTTGGTATACTTGACATATTTTTGATGATATATATAAGATGTACGCCGTAGGTTTATGTGCTGTGGATTTTGCTTTTCGTTACAATATTTGCATGTGTTTGATTACTTTGATTAGGTGTCACGAATGAATGATGGCTGTGACAGGTTATATTATGTTAGTCGTCCTAGCGGTGAATTGTACTGTGTTGTGCTGGGAAGACTTTACAATGTTTGTTCTGTCGTTAAGTGCGTAGTTTTATTCGTGTGTATGAAGTGATCGTTTTACAGGTTATTGTGTTGACCCGGCTGTGCTCAGCCTTGGAGGTCTTACAATGTTTGTTTCACCATGTGTACGATGTTTTCGTGTGTAGGTGGGTACGAAGTGGCACCTGGCTTGACAGGCTTTGGTTGTGTGTATTTGACCCGGCTGTGCACTTAGCTGCGACAAGCCTTGGAGGTCTACAACGTTTCCTGTGTTTCGGCCATTGGTGTTTTCGTGTATGCCCGAAGTAATATATGCAGTTGTAACAAAAATTCACAGAAGATAAGATAGCCAACACTTCTTGTATTAAAGTTTAATGTGCTGGATTACATGTAAATAAAAAACCGTTGCCTTTTACATATAGCATTTCCTCAACTGCTGAGCGTTCCAAGTCCTGGGGACTTCTTTGTTTTGGAGCGTGCGTAGCTTGTACGCTCCTTTCCCGAGGACTTCATCTATGACATAAGGTCCCTCCCACTTGGGAGCCAGTTTACCCGGTCTTTCGACGTTAGACTCCTCATTGTCTCTCAAGACATAGTCTCCGGGGTTAAACGTGTAAATTATAACCTTGCTGTTATAGTATTTTTCCAGTTTAGTCTTGTATTTTGCGTCGTTGATCGCTGCCATCTCTCTTCTTTCTTCTAGAATGTCTAAATCCAACCTTCTTTCTTCTTCATTGTTGACCATGTTCATCGAGAGCATCCTTGGGGATGGCAGACCGATCTCTGCAGGGATTACGGCTTCAGACCCACAGACTAAGCTGAACGGTGTTTCGCCGTTGCTCGTTTTTTTCATAGTCCTGTGGGCCCATAATATGCTAGGCAGTTCGTCGACCCATCCCCTTCGCTGTGTTCCACGATACTCTTGTTTACTGCCTCTACTTGACCATTCCCCTGTGGGTGTGCCACCGAGGAAAAGGTATGTTCAATATTCAGCTCTTTAAACCAGTTCTAGAGGTCTTCAGCTGCAAAGTTTGTTCCGTTGTCGGCTATGATTCTCAGGGGTAACTCGAACCGACAAATTATTTGTTCTCAGATGAACCTTCGCACCGCGGTAGATGTGGTTGATGCTAGCGCTTTTGCTTCCACCCATTTTGTGAAATAGTCCACTGCGACTATGATAAACTTCACTGCTCCTGGGGCTTCCGGAAAAGGACCAACCATATCTTTGCCCCATTGTTGGAACGGCCAGGCCGTTGTTACTTGGACCAGTTCATTTTTTGGGCGCATTGTTTTTGGGGATGTGTCTCTGACAACCACTGCATTTCCTTAATATCTTAACCGCATCCAGGTGCATCCCGGGCCAGTAATACCCCGCGTTCATTACTTTCGTTACTACCATCCTAGGCCCAGCGTGGATGCCACAGATTCCCTCATGTAATTCGCGAATTAAATAATTAGCGTCTTCTGGATCTACACATCGTAGCAATGGACCAAGGTACGATCTTCTGTACAAAATGCCATCGTTCATTTGATAGTGCTCAGACTTGTAGTGTATCTTTCTTGCCTCAGCTTTGTTCTCTGGCAGTATTCCGGACTAGAGGTACATGATGATCGGCGTCATCCATGATGTTGTCCCCAGTTGGATAACATTTACTTGCCTCAATGGTACCGATGGGTTGCTGAGGACTTCGATGTGCACGTCTTTGGCCAGATGTTGGAAACTGGTTGATGCGAGTTTACTTAGTGCATCTGCTAGATTGTTCTCGCTCCTGTTGATATGATGCACCTTATAAGAATTGAAGTTCTGGAGCAAGGTTTTTGCTTGATCTAGGTATATGCCATCACATCTCCTTTGGCATTATACTGACCATTGATCTGTCCTGCTATGAGCATGGAGTCTACATGCGCTTCTATGTTTTTGACTCCCATTTTGATTGCTAACCTCAACCCAACAAGAAAAGCTTCATATTCGGCTTCATTATTTGTACTCTTGAAGTCTAACCGGATGGCGTATGTGAACTTGTGTTTTTCCGGACTTGCCAACCTAAGTCCTGCGCCTGCGCCATCTTCATTAGATGCGCCATCCGTGTACAGTAACCACGGTTCTTCTGAGTGTTGTTTTTCGACCCTCTCCATTACCTTGCATTCTCTGTCTTTGTCTTCGGGCACCTCTGTCAAGAAATCAGCTAACACCTGACCTTTGATTGCTGGCCTTGGCCTAAAAACCATGTTATGGCCTAAAAACCTTTGATTGCTGGCCTTGGCCTAAAAACCATCTTCCGGATATCTTAGGTCTTGCGAGGATGTTGCCGATGTTGTAATTCGTCAGGATGTGAATGACATGGTTAGCAAAGTACCTGCGCAATCTTCTGGACGCATGGACCAATGCGAGGACTAGCTTTTCCATTATGGTATATCTTGTTTCTGGATCATTGAAGGTGCGAGACACGTAATACACTGGCGTTTGTATGCCTTGTCGGTCCACCAGTAGAACTGCTCCTACCGCTTTTTCTGACGCTGAGAGGTACATTACCAGGGGTTCACCTTTCATTGGAGCTATCAGCGTTGGCAATCGTATGAGGCAGTCTTTCATTTCTCGGAATGCGTGCTCGGCTTCTGGAGTCCACTGGAACTGATTCTTCTTTACACAGTTACGGAGAGTTTTGATGAATGGAAAAGATTTTGCTGCATGATTGGCGAGGAAACGGTTGAGTGCTGCTAGCCGTCCAGCCAACTTCTGCATTTTTTTATCGTTGACGGTGAAGGCATCCGTTCTATCGCTTGCACCTTTTCGGGATTGACCGTAAACCCATCTTTTGTGACAATGAAACCCAGGAACTTCCCTTCTTCCATCCCGAAGGAACACTTCGCTGGATTTAGCTTAATATTTACCCCGCGCAACGTATCGAAGGTTTTTTGAATGTTTACCAGCTTCATACTTTCTTCTTTGCTCATGATGACCAGGTCATCAATGTATACTTCGATGTATTTCCCGATGGCATCGCTGAATGTTTCATTCATCAGTCTCTGGTAAGTTGCACTTGCATTCTTTAGAACGAACGGCATTTTTGTATAACAATACAATCCGGTTGGTGTGCGAAATGCAGTTTTGTCTTCATCCTGGATGGCCATCTGTACCTGATGGTATCCATTATAGCAATTGAGGAAGCATTTCCATCTGAAAGTCGCCAGCGAATCGATTTTCTCGTTGATCTCTGGTAGGGCATAGCAATCGCGCAGGCATGCTTTGTTCAAATCTTTATAATCCACGCACAGTCTCCAACCACCGTTTCCCTTAGGGACCATCACTGGACTGGCTACCCAGGTTTGATAGCGGACATCTCTAATGATGCCTGCATTTAGCAACTCCTTGATCTGTTCCTGCATGGCTTCGTGCTTTATGTGTCCCAGATGACGCTTCGTGTGTACCACTGGTTTGGCGCTTTCAGATACATTCAGCCTGTGTTCTGCTATGTGTCGTGGAACGCCCACCATGTCGGCCGGTGTCCAGGCAAACACGTCCATGTTCTCAAATACTAATTTTTTTAGCGCCGCGCGCGTGAGATTGAAATTTCTGGGCCCAAGGTTACGGTTTATTTTGGGTACTTATCATTCTGCGCGCGGTGTAGTTTTGCTCGTTTTTGCTGGTCTGATTTCATCAGTTGCGAGAACCTCTTTGCTTGCGCAGATTATTGCTATCCCCGTCTCTGTTGGGAACCCAACAGCTGAATGTGGCCCTGAACAAATCATACTAAAATCTCCATGGGACTCCCTTCCCAAAAGGATATCATGTCTTGAATTCGCTGGTAACACCATGAATCTGACTTCTTCTGTTCTTGAGTTTCTTCCGTCTGAGAGCAGCACCGGGAATGATATCTGGCCGTGAGAAAAAACGGCTTCGTTGCAGAAACCAGTTAGTGGGTAATCTACTGGTTTTAAGTGCGCTTTGTCCTCCTGGTCCAACTGATTAAAGAATTGTTCGTAGATGATATCTGCGGTGCTCCCTGGATCAATAAAAATGTAGTCAGTCTGGTAATGACCGACCACACCAGAAATGACTATAGGTCTTCGTTCTCTTGGGCCCCCTCGCACCACAGGGAACACAACTTGTTTTTCGCGCCAAAATCATCTTGGGCGCGCTTGTTATAGTTCTTCCGTGGTCTTCGTGGACCCCCTTGGATCATGTGAGTTTCCAGCTTTCGAAGCTTTTTGTTGTCTGGGCCTTCTTCCCTTCTTTGAATTTGGCGATTATCACGCTTTCCTCCTTTGACCAGGTGGGTGAGCTTTCCATCTTTCAATGCTCTTTCTATTTCCTGCTTTAGGCTAAAATAGTCGTCGGTCAAGTGACCTGTATCTTTGTGGAACTCGCAGAAAAGGTTTGGGTCTTGGCCCATTTTGTTCCGCATCTGTAGAGGTGGTTTTAATTGGTGGTTCTCAGTTGACAGGACCTCGGATGGGGTTTTTGTTAGGGGTGTCCACTGCTTTTCCTTGTTTTCTCTCTTAACCTCTTTGCGACGACTGATCTGATTGATCGTAGCACGCACATCTTCTCTTATCGGACTTCCTTCTCTGTAGCAAGATGTCTTCCATGACTGGGCCTTGCCTTTCTTGCTACGCCGATCATGTTGGTTGTAATTGTATTGACGGCTGTCATCGCCGGTCAATTGCTTATCAGTTCACGCTATTGTTTTTGCTGCTTCGATGATGGTGTCCCAATCTTTGGGGCCTCCATCCCTTCCTTTTAACCGTTTGATTAGGTCGTCACATTTTACGGCCCTCATGAAGTGTGCGCGCATCATTTTCTCCCCTACATCTCCAATTTCAAGGCACTCTTTGTTGTATCTAGTGATGAAGTCTTCAACGCTTTCATGGTCTTTCCTCCAGATGTTCAAACAATCTGCTGGATCTCTTGTGTGTCTACGCTGCTGGGAGAAATGAGCGAGAAACTTGTCTCGAAAATTCATCCAGGATTTAATTTTTCCTGCAGGTAGGCTGTCAAACCAGACGCGTGCCGCGCCGACAAAGGTTTGCTCAAAAAGATGACACCAAGTTGGTAACGTCCAACCACCTGTTAACCCTGCGCCATTGAAGACTTGGAGGTGGTCATTAGGGTCTGTTAAGCCATTGTATTTACCCACATTGTGTGGCAGTTTTGTCTTGTCGATATCAGCTGTCGCGATTTCTCTGCTAAACTTCGACTTCTCAGCTATGCCTTCTGGGCGATAGCTTAACGAATAATCATGTTCTGCGTTTGGGTTGTACCCGATGCGCTTGTGGGTTTTATACGCCTCATGTTCTGGTGGTAATCTGCTGAAGACTATGCTTTCCTGCTTGTAGTTGGTGTCATCGTCTTCGTTGTAGCTGTTCCACTCGTCGTTTATATTGCGCGGGCCTAGGCGGCTGTGTACTGATTTCTTCTGGTGAGTGTGTTGCACGTAGTTGCTTTCGGTTTCACCGTACGTGTCGCGCGTGTCATGTGCGGTTTGTCTTCTTATGTTGGGTATTTTCTCTTACTGCTGGCCTCGCGCGCGCGCCTGTAGAGGGATATGGGCGCTTGGTGCTTTTTGTAGTGGAGTGACAAAAGCTGATTGATTAGCTTGCGCTTGGAGCATTGCTTGTTATGCGCTTAATTGCACGTAGACCAGGTTCAAAGACGCTGTTTGTTTGGCATACCAGGAGACCAGAGTTTCTCCTTCCGGTAGCCCTAAGAGTGCTGAAAAGTCAAATTGTGTTTGATTCGATGGTGCTGAGGGACCAGCCCCATGGTTTGTTGCCTGAATTTCCGGAGGTGGTTGGTTGGGCACTCCAGGTGGTGTTTGGAAATTAGCTCTATTTGTGGTTTGGTTGATGACTCTGGAGATGCTCACAAAGGGACTGGGTAGCACGTTGTTCACTTGTCCTCCTCCGACGGTCTCGTTCCTTTGTTGCCCTTGGACGTGGGCGGTGTCCGTGTGCAACTCAAAGGAAGAGATTTCTCCGTCCGGGAAGAGGGAAGGGTTTGGTTCAGCCATTAGAGAGTGTTTTTGAAGAAAAAAGGAGATGAAAGTGGTTTGCAAAAATGCGGTGGGCGCCAATGATGAAACAGTGGTTAACACTAAGGGTTAGCTAGCTGGGTCGTCTCTTGTGTGGGTTCAATCTCCTTCTCTACTCATCTGAGGCTGTAATCCTGCAAAACAGCAAGCTGTTAGCTCGTTCAGAGGGGAATATGGGGGTTTCCATCTTAACCGGGCTCCGGCATGAGAATAAGTACTGTTCTGAGGAGAAAATAGTGTGTGTTATAGGTGAAATGTGAGGAGAGCAGAATGTTCAACCTGAATGATGAAGGGTCCTATTTATAGTCGAAGGGTGAAGGAGGGAGGAGCGACCTTGCCAGCGGCTATTGGGCGCCAGCTGTCCGACCAAGAGGAATATCCTCTTAGTCTCCTCTATTGTGGTCAGGATAGTGGTCCACGTGGCGCGTCGTCATTTGTTCATGTAGGAGACGTCGTACCACAGCTGTCGGTCTGCCCCTAGGTTGTGTTGCAGGTCTACATGGTGTCCGATTAGTGGTGACACGTGCTGTCCTTTTTGTCTGGAGGAGCATCTTTGGTGTCACCTTGATGTCTTCCAGAACCTTCTAGAAGCTTCTGGATTTACTTGCTGATGTAGGCGCCATGATGGACTGGAAAAGTGGTGTGGTCCCTGCCATGTGTGCTTGCGATTTGGGACCATGCCTCTTCAAAAATGGTACTTACAAATATCAGATAAAGATCAAGTGATATATACACTTACACCCAATGACAAAGTAGTCCTAGATTATCCATGGACTCCTTACACATGAACAAGGAATATATAGAGTCATATAGAACCAGACAACAACGACGTATTTGCCCCCTTAAAACACCAATACAATTGTTCCAACAACCACCACAACAGAAAATAGAATACCCGCGACAGTTTTAGGTGGTTGACCGCTTGGTGAAGCCCGTGGTGGTGTTGCTGTCCTATTGCTAGATGGTGGAGATGGCATTCCAGAAGAAGGTAGGGGTTCTTGAGCCACGTCATCATCTTCCAAAACAGGACTAGCCTCAGCCGGTGGTATCAGAGGTGTCATGAGCGAGAATAATTGGCCAGGTCCTGCGGGAGTCATGTATGCTGGTGTCTGATTTGCTGGTAATCCTAGACAATGGTTCCCTAAATCCCACCAAAATGTTATATAAACAAATTAGAAAATATGAAATATATACAAGTGATGATTTTAAACTTACTTCTGTATTTGGAAGCAGTAGCTGGATAAGATGTAATAACACCATCAATTTCAGCTTCATTAACATACGAGTTAATTTCGACATATGGGTCTGAAAAGAAGTCCCATGCTTGTGTAATAAACTCGTTATTAAAATGTTGTACATACACAAGGAGCTTGAAAGCGTGAAGCTTTGCGACTACATCAGTTTGATCAACAAGAAACCCGTTGTAATAAGTAAACACGGATCCGTTCAGAATGATAACAGAATTAGCAAATTCGTTGATTTCTTCAACTGTTGAATTGAGGGCATCACGTATTAACTCATCAACCTCATAAACAAGCTCATGCTTGTTGCTTCTTGCCTTGAATAGTCTCAGAACTACACTATCTGGTGACGCGATCAAGACTTTATTGGTACTCTGACTATTTATTAAAGATCTATCCAAGATGTCCATTACCGCATCTGTCACACTTAATCCCTTATTAACAGCTAAGTAAGCCGCATGCTGGAAAGTTGTTCAAACTATTGATGTTTAAACTAAATATAGGTATAGGGGTCGTTCTGTAATTAGTAGATAGTTAGTTTATGTTGTAATTAGATTAGTTAGAAAGTACGAGGACTAGATGCGACACTTTGGAAGATTGTAACCTACATCTAAATGGAACGACATCTCCTGGGGACGCATCCCTTCTTGATCGACGCCTACATCACAGAGACAAAGGGACATGATTTTTCACAAGGAGACACACCTCTTCAAGATCAATCTCATCCACAAAGTTCAAGAATCGCAACCGTTCGTGAAGAGACACGTCTCTACAATTGCACCTATTCGTATAGTATATATAGGGTTCATGTATATCAATTGTATACACACTTTTCATTCAATACAAGCAAGTTATTGTTCTTTATGATTCTCAATTCTTTGTATTCAAACCTGTGATTTGCAAGTTCGATTACCAACAGTGGTATCAGAGCACCACGTTAATCGATCCAAGAGGAAGCAAGAAGGAAAAATCTCAGTGCAAGATTACGAGCAAGAAACGATAATCTGCGTTTGCCGATTGAATCAGAGAATCATCTATCAAGAACCGGGCGACGGTGTTCGATTTTGTAAACATGTTTTTTTCTTTTGACTTAATCGAACCACAAGAAAGGAATCAATTTTCAAAATACGTTTGTTGGTTAGGTTTTATTCTTCTCAAAATTAAAGTTTTGAATTCTTTATTATTTACATACTTCGAGATTAAAGGCAAAAGTCAAACAACATTCTGATTGTTTTTTCAATTTTCAAAGAATTTAAAAAACATAAGTCTTATTTTAGTATTGAAAGAAAGAAATTGGTTCCCATCATCAGTTTGTGTTTTCTTAAGAAAGAAATCAAGTTTTAGAACAAAGCAAGTCAAAATCAAACCATAAACGTATAGCAAGAAATCGAACCCGTATCAGTTCATAGCAAGTCAAACCGATTCCTGGTTCAAATAGCAAGTTCTGAACCGGTTGGTTCAAAATAGCAAGTAGCACGTTGAATCATCACGATTCAAAGCAAGAAAAAGCAAGTACAACGGGCCGATCAAAATTAAGTCCAATTAGCAAGTTGGTTAGATAGTTTTGATCTCACTCGCAATAGCAAGTTAGCAAGAATCTGATTAGCAAGTCGGTCAGAACCTGATTAGCAAGTGGGTCAGGGTACATAAAAAATCTGATTAGCAAGTCGGTCTGAAACGCAAGAATCTGGTTAGCAAGTTGGCCAGACGCAAGTACTAAGTAAGAAATTTGATCTACACAGTCAAGAAAGGGATCATCCGATCACAAGCAAGATAGGCAAGAAAAACCAAGCCAAAAAGAAAGGAGGCATGACAGAAAAGGAAGGAAACACATCAACGTCACTCCACGAGCAAGGGAATGTGTCTCTTCAATGCTCAAAATTGAAAGAGGCAAATTACACCCAATGGCCAGTTATGATGGAAACAATCTTGAAGGCATATAGTCTTTGGGAAACAGTTGTTTCAATGGAAGGGACAAATGAAAAGAAGGCGCACACAATGAAAGCAATTATCTTCCAAACGTTACCGGAAGATGTTTTGATGCAAGTTGCATAATACGAAAAAGCAAAGGAAGTATGGGATGCAATCAAAGTTCGTTATCTTGGAGCAGATATGGTTCAGAAAGCACGTCTACAAACTTTGAGGAGCGAACTAGAAGTTTTAAAGATGGATGAGAACGAAACAGTAAGTAGTTTCGCAAGCAAGTTGGGTGGTATAAAAGCCAAATTTAAAACTCTCGGTACCACCATTAAAGACAAGAAACTTGTATGGAAATTACTTATCTCCGTTCCGAAGAAGTTTCTACCCATCGTGGCAAATATCGAACAATATTCAGAAATAGACAAAATGCCATTTGAAGAAGCAATGGGAAGAATAATAGCTTTTGAAGAACGTCTCAAAAGTCAAGACAAGCAAGAAGATAATAATCAAGGAGGACTCATGATGGCAAGTGCAAATAATCAGTTTGAAAGTTTGCATCATGGAAAGGGTCGTGGTGTTCAAAACCATGGTAGAAGTCAAGGACAAGGATCTTTCAAAGGAGGACAAGGACGTGGAAAAGATACGGGTCCAAGAAACCAAGACAAGAACAAGTTCAGATGTTATGATTGTGGAGAACTTGGTCATTTTGCAAAAGATTGCACCAAGTGGAAGGAAAAGGAGAAAGACACGCAACAAGAAGCCAATCTCGCATTGGAAGAGGAACCAATGCTACTGCAAGTCAAGCAAGTTGAAGAGCTTTGTTAAACTATATTTAGTTTACGGGGGAGTATTGATGTTTAAACTAAATATAGGTATAGGGGTCATTCTGTAATTAGTAGATAGTTAGTTTATGTTGTAATTAGATTAGTTAGAAAGTACGAGGACTAGATGCGACACTTTGGAAGATTGTAACCTACATCTAAATGGAACGACATCTCTTGGGGACGCATCCCTTCTTGATCGACGCCTACATCATAGAGACAAAGGGATATGATTTTTCACAAGGAGACACACCTCTTCAAGATCAATCTCATCCACAAAGTTCAAGAATCGCAACCGTTCGTGAAGAGACACGTCTCTACAATTGCATCTATTCGTATAGTATATATAGGGTTCATGTATATCAATTGTATACACACTTTTCATTCAATACAAGCAAGTTATTGTTCTTTATGATTCTCAATTCTTTATATTCAAACCTGTGATTTGCAAGTTCGATTACCAACACAAACAAAAGTGGTATCATTTTTGTTTTAGTTGATAAACTAATATATGAATGAAATAATTAGATGAAATTATGTTGACTCACCTTAATGCTGATCATAACACCAGAAACTGAATTAGCATTACTAGCAAAGTCCAAAAAGTCATATAGTCTTGTAAAGTTTCCAGCTTTTTCGAATCTTGGATTTCTCAATAAACCATAGTAATAGAATATAGATAAATATGGAATGTAATTATGTCAATAATATTGTGTAGATCTCTTGATTAGAATAGGAGATATGATCTCTTGTATATATATAATTGATAGATGAATGAAGGAGGCCAAGTTTGCAATCATAACATGGTATCACACCATTAAACCCTAATTGATCATACCTTCATCGTTCTTCATCGTTCTTTCTCTATGGCTGCTTCTATTCATCCTGCGGTCACTGTCACCAACATCAAAGCCCTCATCCCTATAACCCTTGACATTGAAAACGGTCATTACACTGCTTGGTCAGAATTATTCAAGATTCACTGCATCTCCTATGATGTTTATGACCATCTACAGCCGAAGAAGCCTGCTGAAACATCATCTTCTACTGATAAGGATCAAGCCAAAGACAAGTCTCCGTCTTCTCCGTCATGGGAACGCCTTGATTCCATTGTCCTACAATGGATTTATGGGACGATTTCCACTGACCTGCTTCATACTATTCTGAAACCCAACACTAATGCGCATGCTGCTTGGACGGCTTTGGCGAATAATTTTCAAGACAACAAAGCCACGCGTACCATCGATCTTAATAACAAGTTCGCCAACACTCGTCTTGATCAATTTCCTTCCATGTCTGCCTACTGTCAAGCTCTCAAAGTAATATATGACCAACTCACTAATGTTGGTTCTCCTATCACTGAAGAACAGTTGGTATTACAACTTCTTATGGGGCTTACGGAACAGTACGAGAGCACCGCCATGATTATTCAACAAACCAGTCCTCTACCAGATTTCTACGAGACCCGATCCAGACTTTGCATGGCTGAAACACGAAGAACCAATCAGGTCCGTAATGCAGCACAAGCCGCCGGAATAGCTCTCATCGCCTCTGCTGATGTTCGTGCGTCGCCCTCATCTGACACGTTTGACTCTCGGCAGCCATCGGGACGCTATGATAACCGGTCAGACTCCAACCGGGACCAGTCATCACGTGGAAGAGGTCGCGGCCGCGGCCGTGGTCGTGGACGAGGTAGCTCTGCGGGTCGGGGACGAGGCAACCCTTCACAACAGGTCTCGGCTCCCATTGGGTATTCTGCTTGGCCATTCAACTTCAACGCATGGCCCAACCCACCTTCTAATTTTTCACCTTGGGCTCCTTGGCCCACCATGCCCCCATGCCCTTATCCAACAGCACCACAGCGGGCCCCTTCAAATTCGGCTGGTATCCTTGGTTCACGACCGGCCCAATCAGCAAGTTACGCCCCGACTGAAGTTGATCAACCGATTTACACTATGGATACAGGTGCGGCCACTAATATGACCCCTCTTTCTGACAATTTCTCCTCTTTTTTTAATAATGGCATTTTTAAAAATATCCTCGTGGGTAATGGTAAAATCATTCCGGTTCTTGGACATGGCAACCAGACTCTTAAACCACCCTTCCCACCGTTTAAATTAAATCAAGTTTTATACGCTCCTTGCCTTGTGTCTTCCTCGGGTATCCCCCCAACCACCGTGGCTACAAGTGCCTTGACTTAGCCACAAATAAAATAATCATAAGTCGCCACGTAATTTTTGACGGGAGTACTTTTCCATACACAAACCGGACATCGTCGGGACCACGGCCCTATGACTTCCTCGATACTTACATTCATCCGCTGTTGTGGCCCACCACTTCAGCATCACCATCTCCCAATATCACTCCTAGCCCACAACAACCTAACATATCTAGCCCCCACCAGCCCACCCCCACCGGCCCAACTACTACCGCTCCCATCGGCCCACTTTCCTCCTCCCCCATTACTGTTACTAGCCCACCTAATACTACCCATTCCCATACTACTGTTACCAGCCCACCCACTTCTACTCATCATCATTCTACCCAAACCGATTCCCCACCAAATTTAACCCAATCTGCTTCTCAAGCCCAGCCGTCTCAAGCCCGACTCGATTCTACTGTACCAACGTCTCTACCTCACTCTACTTCACAAGCCTCTCATACTTCATCTCAACCTCCCAATACCACCACTCGTACTATGCGTACTCGTGCCATGGATGGTATCTCCAAGCCACGACGGTTTCTTAACCTTCTAAACACTTCGGTTGCCTCTTTACCCAAAACCCCAAAAGATGCCTTGTCCGTTCCGGAATGGCATAATGCTATGACCCTTGAGTTTAATGCCCTTATTAAAAATAAGACGTGGGAACTTGTCCCCCGGCAACCTAACATGAATGTACTACGCAACTTGTGGTTGTTTCGTCATAAATACAGGTCAGATGGTACACTAGAACGGTACAAAGCACGTTTAGTATGTGATGGTAGTAACCAACAAATTGGAGTTGATTGTGGAGATACTTTTAGTCCG
This sequence comes from Helianthus tuberosus, assembly GCA_030545235.1. Classification (NCBI taxonomy): domain Eukaryota; kingdom Viridiplantae; phylum Streptophyta; class Magnoliopsida; order Asterales; family Asteraceae; genus Helianthus; species Helianthus tuberosus. Next base: position 134,301 of record JARYGA010060242.1, read on the forward strand.
GTTGTCAAACCGGCTACTATCCGTACGGTTTTATCTCTTGCATTGTCTCAGTCATGGAAGATTCATCAATTGGATGTTACGAATGCATTTTTACACGGTAATTTGCATGAGACAGTGTATATGTATCAGCAAATGGGTTTTCGACATCGGCACTTTCCTGATCATGTATGTCTTCTGAAGAAGTCTCTATATGGATTGAAACAGGCTCCTCGTGCATGGTACCAACGTTTCACCGATTTTGTTCTTTCAATTGGCTTTCGGCAAAGTCGGTGTGACCATTCTCTTTTTGTTTATCATCATGGTATTGATGCGGCTTATTTACTGATCTACGTTGACGATATTATTCTTACTACATCGACTGATCATCTTCGGGATCATCTCATGTGTCGTTTGGGTGATGAGTTTGCCATGAAAGACCTTGGTCCTCTCAATCATTTTCTAGGTGTTCAAGTTACACGCACCGGCCAGTCTCTGTTTCTATCTCAACAGCAATATATTCATGACATCATTGAACGTGCCGGTATGACATCGTGTAACCCGGTTGCCACGCCAGGTGATTCCAACCCAAAGCTTAGTGCGACTTCTAGCCCAGAGTATGACAACCCTACTCAGTATCGTAGTTTAGCGGGTGCTCTTCAGTATTTGACATTTACACGTCCTGACATCAGCTATGCGGTTCAGCAGGTGTGCATGCATATGCACTCCCCTCGTGTTGATCATTGGAATGCTTTAAAACGCATTATTAGATACTTGAAGGGTACCTCTACTTTTGGACTCACATTGGGCTCCTCCGCTGATGTTTCTCTTCGGGCATATACGGATGCTGATTGGGCCGGGTGTCCAGACACACGTCGGTCAACCTCAGGGTACTGTGTTTATCTTGGTTCTAACCTTTTATCGTGGTCTTCCAAGCGGCAAGCTGTTGTGTCTCGCTCTAGTGCCGAGGCTGAGTATCGGGGTGTTGCAAATGTTGTTGCTGAACTCTCATGGATTCGAAATCTCTTATTGGATCTTCACAAGCCACTGCGCCAGGCCAGCATCGTTTTTTGTGACAATATTAGTGCTGTGTATCTCTCGGGAAATCCAGTTCAGCATCAACGTACTAAACAAATTGAATTAGATATTCATTTTGTGCGAGAGCTCGTTCAACGTGGACAGGTTCGGGTATTGCATGTCCCATCCAGGTTTCAAATTGCAGACATCTTCACTAAAGGCTTGCCTCGACTTTTATTTGATGATTTTCGGTCCAGTCTCAACATTCGATCACCTCTTGCTTCGACTGCGGGGGTGTAATAGAATATAGATAAATATGGAATGTAATTATGTCAATAGTATTGTGTAGATCTCTTGATTAGAATAGGAGATATGATCTCTTGTATATATATAATTGATAGATGAATGAAGGAGGCCAAGTTTGCAATCATAACACATAGTCTTTACCATATGGTGTGTACATTGTAGCTAAAACACAAAGGATAAAAGAAAATTAGAAAAACTGGTATGTGGACAACACAAAACCGATAAAAGAGTAGTTACGTTTTAAGCTTTGAATCTGGTCCCATGTGAGACTGAAGGTGAATATTCCAGAATCAGATTGAAGGTCCGGAATGCTTGTTGTCAAATTAATAAAGCTCGACTGGGCGACAGTTGTTATATCAAGAAGGTTTATTGATCCTAAACAAATAGGTATCCCATCACTCGTTATTTGAACAGGACAATCGATAATATCTGCACCATCAGAAACAGCCTTTTGATGTGCCAAATTAGTACATCCACCACTTTTTCCTTCATATGATATAATCCAAGGTTTTTCTAAAGAAATCATAAATAAAAAAATGATGTCATTATCAATAATATTAACTATTCAAGAACACAACTTTTTTTTAATTAGTAAACACATAATAAATGTATTTAAAATTTTAAATACCCATCTCAAATATAACATTTTAGTATTGAATTCGACAAAATGCACTTTACATCAATATCGCAGGTAAGCGAGCAACAAGCTACACCGCTACCCCTTTCTGGATAGCAAACCCTAGCCTATTAAAAACAAACCCCTGCCCCCCTGTCGATGAGCCACTGCTGTGGACAACCTGTTGGACCCTAGTCAGCAAACGGATAGCTTCTGGAGCCAGGGATCCAAATGTGTCGAAGGCGAAGGGGACAAATGCATGTTGGTTATCAGCACATGCTTTAGTGTGTTTGTCCACCTTTTTAGATTCTGCTTTCTTTACCGCTTGTCCTGCTACAAACCCATTTTCCCTTAACCCAACTAAGGGAGAGACTCCTGTGAGATCTACACAAGCATGTTTCCCTCCCGCCCAGCCAAAGACGAGCAGGTCCGCTGGTCTCAATGTAGATCTCCCTTCCATGGGGTCTGTAAGGAAATTCACAGGGGCCTCCTCCTTGGCAGAAATCCCCGCTCTCCTCAAGATGTCCCCCAAAACATCCCTCACCCAGTCATGCCGGTATTTGAAACAAGGGAGCTCCTTGCAATGAACAGCATGCTCCCCGTATTTATCCATGCAGGCTTTACGGCAGATTGGGCAGGTTTCGTCTTCTGGATATATAGGGATCATCAGCCGGTATTTGAGGATAGCCCTGTACTCAACAGCCGACATGCATTGCCCCAGCCCCTCGATCGGGATAACAGTAAAAAAGTCTTGCGCATGGGGGCCTTTCAAGCACTCAATCACCGCCTTCAGGCCGGGAGACAGATCAAGTGTTTCTCCCAGATTCCGAGCGATTTTCTCAAATAGAGCATTCGCCAAAGTTTTTTGTGGCTTTGGGGGGGGGGGGGGGGGGCGGTGTCCATATTAGAGAAACCGCCAATGTCAAATTCTAGAAGAGAGACACTTAAATACTTGAGGGCCTGTTGGTAGTCTATGTCAAGTTTATCAACCCCACTGTTCCGAAGGATGTGGTCTTGCAATACACACGACTGAGCTCTAGACGCCACAAAAGCATAAACTCCAACATCCCGAGCTGAGAGGAGGCCCAAACCACCCAGGCGCATCGGCAAAGATGCCAAACGCCACTGAAGTTCACCAAAGTAGGGTCCCCCACAAACAATAATGTCTTCAATAGCCTTTCGGAGACCATCGTCAAAACAGGATACCGCATTTGCCATCAAGTGAGGTTGGCAGGTCCGCAGCCCAAACAGTAACTTAGCTACCCCCATGCATGACCTTAAAAGAAGAAGCTCGCACTGGGGGTCCTGTAAGCAGGGCAAGAGTTTCTTAAGGTCAACCGCTGTCGATGCCCGCCGCCCTGCTAATTCCCCAATAAAAGCAGAGTCTCGGCTAACCGCCCCCCCAAGGAGCTTAACCCCCATCACAGGTCTACCTATCCCTCTCGGGAAAAGGCCATCCTGCACCTTGAGACCGTCACAAGATGGCCAGTACACTTCCGTTTTCTTAATATTGAGATGGAGCCCTATGGATGGTCCCTCCGTGTTGATGATGTCCAAGGCTTTAGCAACTTCCATTGCATTACCTATGATCGTACCATCATCCAAATACCAAGCATGAAAGGGGAGGTTACAGTGCTCCTGTACACGGAGAATAAGGGGATGTAAGGTTAGGGCAAAAAGGAGGGGCCCCAAGGGATCTCCCTGTTGAACTCCAGTGGTGGCCCCGATACACTCGCTGCCAACATACAACCGAGCGGGTTGGGCGTACAGGAACTGGACCCACCGATAGATAGATGGGCAACGTTGGTGGACCTGCTGGAGGAACGCTGAATGGTCAACCATGTTGAAAGCATTGGTGAAGTCTACCGTAAGTAAGGCCATGGACCTATCTTCATGAAAGGAGTTAAGGAACCTGTTCGCACTATGAAGCACCGCCTCCGCCCCATTTGGTGTACCAACCCCAAATTGAAAATCCCCCAAATACTGGGCCATGTCCTTCCGAACCTTCTTCATAGCCACCTTAGAGACCAACCTACGCCAGATGCCACCCACTGCGATAGGCCTAATACCATTATCAGGTTTCAATAAGGGGGTGAGGGGGGCTGAGGCCACAAACTCTGCCAACTCTTTAGGGCAAAGCCCTTCAAGCCATAGGTTGACGACTCCAGTAATAGCTGTGAGCAGACCCGAGGAACTTACCGACCCCACGCAACCAATAGCGTCCAACAAGTGTTGGGCCCGCATCCTATCTCTGCCACAAGATGTCCCTCTAGGGAAGGATTGGATACATTTAAGCACGCAATCCTCTGCTGTAATAATAGTGGGTTGGACAATGGGGTTGGAAGGCAGTGATGGGGGTGGCATCACCGGGTGTTTATCAATAAGAGCTTTCATGGTTGATTCTCCAAAGGGGGCAACCCCACTAGAACATAAAACTTTGACCGCCGCTGCAAAATGCCCATCCCTGACCTTCCGCAGGCATTGCTTGATATTGGGATCCTTTTTATTGTCTTCGCCCTTTCCGGAAACCCTCCTAGGCACCTCAGAGTCCCCCTCACAGCTCAAGAGAGAAGAGACCAGATCTGGAAAACCAGACCCATCTTTCCACAATGCAAGCGCCTGCAAGATGCTGCTGCACTACAGGGATTTTCTATTTCCTGATCTCCGCTCTTGCCTGGAAGAAGGCCTGATAACCCTCAGTGTACAACCCGGCAACAAAAGCAACTGAACCCAATTTTCAACCGAGCCTGGAGACGCCACCACTTTACGTAAGGCACCCATTAAAACCTGAGCGAACGCCATTCGACAACGTGGGGGATGCATTTGACGGTTTGAAAACGGAGTGAAAAAACACGCTCGAGAAGGGCAACATCGGTTACCACCCCTTCCGAGGAGAGTGTTTGAGGGTCGGCAACCACTTGGCATGGCTTCCTAATCCCAACAATGAAATCGTCCACGTCTCCCGAGGTTTGAGTAAAAGACACCATCTCATCACCGTGTTTGCACCCCCTACTAAGGGCATGCAAAACCATGCACTCCCCACATAACCATTTGTTTCCAGCCCTTAGGACTTCCCCCACATCCAGAAAAAGGTCCAAATCCTTAGCGATAGCCTCCTTCACATAGGTCTTCCTGTTTTCAGTCTTAAGGTGGGTGCTTTGTATGTGTTCAAGAAGGCGAAAAAACCCACTAGACCCCGGTTTACCATCCTTGCATTCGTGGAAATGCTTTAGGAGGCAAGCTCTTAACCCACTATCACATGCTGACGCCAGCCCAACAGCCTTGGCGTTTCTACCTCTACGCGCGTGGGCCATGCACAAAATCAAACGCAAACAGAAAAGTAACACAATAAACCGCTAACCCAAGGGGGGTTAGTGATAAAAGAAAAAGAAACAGAGGGAGCAAAAGAAACGACCCTCTATACGCCGGGGGAGGGTAGCAACCCCAAATTGCCCACCCTCAAGAGCACCCCTGCACAAACGTGTCACCCCATAACCAAATCAAAAAGGTATATTCTCTGCACAAACGTGGCACAACCTCTTTCGAATTCGCGCGGTCTGGAGGATTTCAAACGAAGTGGTGGATTTCAAACAGAGGGAGCAAACGAAGTGGTTGATTTCAAACGAAGTGGAGGATTTCAAACGAAGTGGTGGATTTCAAAAGAAGTGGTGGATTTCAAACAGAGGGAGGATTTCAAACGAAGTGGAGGATTTCAAACGAAGTGGAGGATTTCAAACGAAGTGGTGGATTTCAAACGAAGTGGTGGATTTCAAACGAAGTGGAGGATTTCAAACGAAGTGGTGGATTTCAAACAGAGGGTGCAAACGAAGAGGTTAATTTCAAACGAAGTGGAGGATTTCAAACGAAGTGGAGGATTTCAAACGAAGTGGTGGTCTAGAGGATTACAAACGAAGTGGTGGTCTGCAGGATTTCAAACATGGACTTTGGTGTTAATTGGAGCCCAACAGTGGTCTGCCGTAATGGGGCGGTGGTTATGGTGATTTCGTGGTGGCTAGGAGTGGTCGGCTATGGTGGGTATAGGGATCGACGGTGGAAGAAAGATGATTATCGGTGGTGGGTGTGGTGTATGGTTAATCGAAGGGAAGAATAGGTGGTTGTCGGCTGGAGATTGATGGTGGATGTGGTTGCTCGATGTAGGAGAAAGTTGGGAAGAATAGGTGGTTGTCGGCTGGAGATTGATGGTGGATGTGGTTGGGAAGAATAGGTGGTTGTCAAGCTCAATTGAGAGATGACGATGGGGTTTGTTCGAACCGAAGACCCAAACCGAACACAACTAAAATTTAATATTTAGAACAGTTTGTGTACCTTAAGTTTTGTTATTACCCAAGTGTGATAAACAGCCTGTGGGATTACACCAAAATTAGAATCATGAAGAGCAACAAGAACATAAGTAACCTAAAGTTAATGCGTTACCAATTGCCGCCGATGGAGTTATTGGGTTATCAGAAAGCACGCCATCAACAGCAAATGCGCCATTGTCAACAAACTGGAGATGCTCTTGTACCGGGTCATAACTGTAATTGTACGGGAGTGGATAATTATTTACAAAACCCGAAGCAAAAACCTCTAGACCTGCTTTATGAGCGTCTGCTACCAAAGAATTCGACGGCTGCAAATACAAATCACCCCCAACAGGCCATATGTATGATTTAGGGACAATAATTCCTTGAGCAAATGTTGTGATAAACATCAGATTCTTCAAAAGAGAATCATATGTTTGGTTGGTCGTAGGCTCGATATCATTCTTTCCAAGAAACCGAAAAACTAGTTTGGTTGTTCTTGGATTGAACCCTTTCACAATACTTCTTAGAAAATTCACTTCATGTGATGAGATGTAACTAATTACAACTTTTTTTGAAGCAGCCATCACATAACCTCTTATGTTCAAATTATGTTTGGTGTAAAACGCGTCATGCTGGACATTCAACCACAGTCCAGGTGGTTTTGTGGCCGCGACCTCATTAACGGTAAGAATACTGTAAGAGCCATCAAAATTTGGAGTTCTAGAGTAGATCCCTTGTGTTACTGTAAAAAAATGTTCTTTTATTATTAAGTATTAACCAACTAAACATTGACCAACTTTATGAAACTAAAAGTGATGAACTTACATTGGACATTGGCTAGATCATCAAGAGTGAAATCAACAGGAAAGTATCCTTTTACAGATACTCCATTGACATTATAGGTGCTTTCTCTCTTAGGAAACTTTGTAGCAATTGTAGAAGAATTTTCAAGATTGAGATATGGAAAACAAATGTCAATGTTATCTTTGGTTAATTGTACATCACACTACTAGAAATTTGGCATTTTCTAACAAGCTTTTCCGTCACAAATGCGTAGCAAACTTGGATTTGCTACGCATTTGCAACAAAACGTTGATGTTAGAAAAAGCTCCGTCGGAAACTATTTATTACACAATTACTACGCAAATTTTAACTCAATTCCTACAAAAGTATTATGTCACAAAATTTGCAACGCATTTCCTACGTACTTCTTAATTGCTTTGTTTTAATGCTTGCAACACATTTGTAACGGAATAGTTAAATAATTTTGTAACACATTTGTAACGGAACAGTTAAAATGAAAAAAAAAACTAAAAGTATCATATTTTACTAAAAAATGCAAAAGAAAAAAATCACCGAAAAATTATAGAACATGTTTTAAAATCCACAATACAACTAACAAACTTGTAACATCCATTAAGCAAGATCTAGTATGTCTAAACCACAAAACAAACAAACTCTTAACATGCATATGTTTAAAATGATACCAACTGAAAACTAATTACTAGGTCGCCAATTCTTCATGAAATCTTGCAACTCTTTTCTCACTGCTTCATTGATGTGTTGTTGAAGATCTTCTCTTACTTTTCTCTTGAGTTCAAGACGAGTGAAAAAGATCATCCCGCGCCTTCTTCTATTTCGAGTCGAGCTTGAATGTCTGCCAATTGTGTTTGCATAGCTAGAGCCTAATAATGTTATAACAAAAAGAGATTAGAAACTTACAAAAATAAAAAGAAAGCCATGTTCATAAATAATTGATTAAATGAGCTATTACTAATCAATCTCGTTTCCACATGTACCTAAATACTAGTTGACTAGAACTGTAGGTCCCGAAATCTGAGGATCGATAACGAACCGAATCACTTGTTTATAGTAAACACGGTTACGTGTGCGGAATCCACGTAACTATGCCAAATCAAACATATAAAGCAATAATAACAACGGATTAATCAATGATACACACTCGATTGATTAACGGGATGAGAACCGATTACAACTGATACAAACACAGTTCAGACAGAATTTCGGCAGAGTTTTGTTACTATGGTCAATATCTCATCTCTAGTTCAAATGAACACAAGATGCTGTTTATATAGTCCCTGGGCCAAAGATATCGACGAAACACACAAAGTGTTTGACGAATCTGAACATGGGCCAGACATTGGGCCTGGAACAACCCAGTACATGACGAATCAAGGTCTGATTCGTCATGACCTTCAACGAAACAGGATTAAGAACATTGGTCTGTTTCGTCATGATGTGTTACGACGAAACAGACCTGTTTCGTCGTGGACTGCAACTGTTGTGTTTGTTTCTGTAAACAGACAGCAACAATCAGCAACATATAAACTTAATAATGACCATTCTACCCTTTAATGCAACATGCATTGTTCATAATACTTTACATATCAAAAGAGACAAATAACTTGTACACAAGTAGATAGGAGGATATCTTACTTGGTCAACATAACATACAGACTCGATAATTAATAAAAGACCATACAAAATACATCGTTAAACAAGACTAGTTACAGACACTAAAAATGCATCAACAAACTCCCCCTTGTCTGTTACTCGTCTTTGGTCTTCTAATCTTCCATCAGTGTTGTTCGGACCACGAACTGCCCGAATGTATACCCCTGTAGTAGCAAAAACACGCTACTCGCTGAAACTTTAACGCTTGTCGTGCATCTTGATCTTCATAGAAAATATCATGACGATATAATCTGCTAATATCAGCTTCAGACATGTTGACGATCCACATCGGATCCAACATTCGGTAATTAGCACGATTATCTTTAAACACAATTACAGCTTCATGAGTATCCGAGTCGTAGCACCACAATGCCATGTCTTCAAGAAAATCCTGCTTCATAGGCATCAATGGGATTTTATCTACTACCCTCGGAGGCTGATATACAAGTTTGTATCTGCAAGTGTTGGTGTCCGGATCAAGAGTAAACTTGATCGGTTGATAAACAGGAAATTGTGGTTTGTAGGATTCATCCTTCCAGCCTGACTTCTTGTTTACTTTCACCAGACGCTCAAATAACGTAGCACCATCGTATTTTGCACGATTGATAAGTTCAAGCCTTGTCAACGCAGAGACATCATAAAATGGCAAGGAAAGAATGCTCAGCAGTGAATTGAAATACAGAATTCCATATTCACGTTTAATAGCAATGCAGTGAATATCTTGAACAAACATCCAGCATAAAATCCTTCCACTTGGCTTCTTTTCAAATTGCAAATAGTCTACTTGAGCTTTTTCAGGTAACGGCTTGGACACTTTAGATAAAAACTGTTTTCTCCATTCAGAAAAAGCATTTGTGTCTTTTTCAGAAGAATTCCGATTCTTCAAGTGCTCGTCTATGTCATCAATGTTTTCTTTCATCCAATTTTCATCAAATGATGCAAATTCAGTACCATCTTCTCTGACATATGTTGATTTTGGTGCTTCACCTTCAAACACAATCTCTTCAATCTCTTCAACATTCGTTGTATCAGTCTCAGTAGACATTTTGTCTATCTCAGCATCATCTATTTCTCTCATAGACTGTAAAATACTCAATTGCTCCTGAGAAAGATCTTCTATTAACTCCCCTTCTTCAAGCAACTCTCCTGTAAATGGATGAATAGCTTGTAGAGCAATATCAGCACTGCTAACTATAGAAGAAGTACCTTCTATCTGTTGAACTTTTCCAGTAGAAGTTCCCTGAGATGATTCAACAACTGTAGATTGTACTGCAACAACTTCAGAAGCAAGTGTGGTTGGTTGTTTCTGTGATGTACCAGAGGTATCAGGATTTCCTTGGTCTTCCGTATCATCATCCTTTTTCTTTAGTACCTCTTGTTGTTTACAATGATAGTCCCACAGAATGGCAAGCCTTCTCTCTTTCTCTTCATCAAGAGCCTTCAAGCGAGCATTTTCAGCTTTAAGCACATCAATTTCACCTTGTTGTCGCTCTATTACTGTTTGCTGTTGACCAACCATTGACTTCAATTTGTTAATTTCCACTGATTGTTTAAGTTGATCATGCTTTGTGAGATTACCAAAATGAGATTGCCTTTGAAGACGATCAGCAGCCGCTTCAAGTGTAGAAAACAGATATTTGATCTTTTCATCTTGAGAAAATCCGGCAAATGTCCTATGACGTTCAGCACTGATTTCCGAAGTAGTTGCCCTGATTGCTGAAGCCATAGATCTTACAGGAACTGCCTGAGGAACAATAGATGGAGTAGCAGTAGCTGGTGTAACAACTGGAGGTTCTGTAGCTGAAGTAACTACAGGAGCTTCTTGTACAGGCTCCTGAGGTACAGATTGTACAGATTGAGCTGGCTCCTGAGGAATAGATGAAGACTCCTGAGGCACAGATTTCCGAGTATAAGTACTCAGATATCTCCTAGCTTTCTTCTTTTGTACTTCAACAGCTTTTTCTGCTCTTCTTTTTGTTCTCCTTTCACCTTCAGGATCCTCTGGAACATACTCTGGATCATCCTCTGTTCTAATCTTTCTATACCTTCTTACTCCACGTATATCGATATACATTTCGTAACCAGGTTCAACTATATGATCACTAGAACTCGAATCAGTTCCATCATCACCACTTGCTGATGAACTACTATCTGATGTACCAGAAACAGCACCTTTGCTTGATGTACCAACAGCACCTGCATCACCTGCATCACCTGCATCACTATCTCCACTACATTCATCATCATCACTACCAGATTCATCTGAATCAACTGGGTCAGGACCAAATTTTTCTATCCTTAACCTTTCCAACTCAGGTTCTTCATTGTCTGATTGGCTGTCATCATGACGCCATTTGTCATTTGCAGGAGCAACATAATCAGGATTCACTAGTGCGCCAAAAAGCTTCCTTGGAGGAACACTTTCTTTGTATCTTTTGGCAGCCATAGTCTTGATTAGCCTTAACGAGTTGAAATTCATCGCCTCTATTTTCAAAAGATCATTTTCAGCTTTAGGAAGGTCTGGATGCTGAACATTCATTATCATTTGCAGAAACCGTGGATACATCCAAAACTTGTTCCCGGTGGTTCTACTACCAGTCCTTGTCATATTCTCTTTCATATTGCTGAAAATATACTTCGAGATGCTAAACGGTTTGTTTAACACCAAAGCAACCATGAAACCAACTAGATCATCTCCAGCCATATCATATCCATATCGTCTATTGCTGAGACACTGAATAAGAACATGCAATAAAAACTTGTATCTTAATGGAAGATCACCTTTGTTGATTTGTTTGACGAAAAGATCTCCTTTACATTTCATCCTTAGTAAACAGCCTCGCGAACACATGATTGGAATTGAATAAGGAGCATTCGGTTGATCTTGTAATTGAAGAACTTCATTCAATATCTCCGGAGTAACAACGACATACAGATCATTCACACGACCTCTGATAATCTCCTTTCCATCAATTTTGACGACGCTAGCAGAATCCCAGAAAGCTTTAATTAGAGATTTGTAGACGGGTGTCGAGTATGTAACAGCATGATTGATACGTGACTCCCTGATCCACTTCGTCATATCTTTAAATTCCGTGAGCTTGTCTTCCGGATCCAAATATGCAACTTGATTATGGCGTTTTTCTGACATAATCTCCTCTTCAGTTTTGTTTTCTTTCTTTATCGCTTTCTTTCGTTTTCCTTTTTCTTGCTGTGCTTTCGGAGCCATCTGTACATGAAAATGTCCAGAATAAGTCACAATTAATATAACATAGCATTTAGACATGTATGAATACACTTTCATGTATTCACATAACAGATAACCTATTTAAACATGTCTACTGTGAACAAACAGCAACATCAGAAAACTGCTAAGGCATTTACGACGAAACAGAGGATCAACGACGAAACAGAAGATTGAACGACGAAACAGAGGGTTGACCATTGACTGGTTTGATTCGTCGACTTTTTGATTCGTCGAGTCTATTTCGTTCCATTTCTGATTCGTCATCTTTGATTCGTCGTCTGATTCGTCGTATGTTTGATTCGCCATATGTTTGATTCGTCGAAATTAGGGTTAAACTTGATTCGTCAATTTGGGGGTTTTATCAGTTTCGCCGTATTGGGTTTAAACAAACATCAGATATAAACACAAACACATTCAATCAACATTATTTATACCCAACCCATTTATAAACACCCATAAATGATTTTTCGAACAAAAACCCTTGTAAAAACAGATAATACCATTTTCAAATACAAACCCCTGTTTTTGTTATAAAAACCCACTAACAAATCAAAGCAAATCAAACATTGATAAACCTAAATCTATCAGATTAGAAGGAAAGCATAAAACATGCAACATCAACACATATTTAATCAAAGAAAAACAAGGTCTCAAAGGGGTCTCTGAGGGTTTCGGATGAAAATCCGTCGGTTCAAAGTGTTCGGAATGTGAATCAGAACATGTTACTACCTTTGATGTTTGTAAAATTTTGAATAAAAACTGATGTTTTGAGCGATTTGGAAGAGAAACCGTAGGTATGGGTTTTTGGTTGTTTGAAGAAGATGATAACTGTGATGTTTTGAAAAAGTGAACAAGTGGGACCTATATATACACCGATTAGTCTCGACGAATCTGAGAACTCGACGAAACTGAAATGGGCCCGGCGAAACAGAAACTTGGGTTTGAACTTGGGCCTAAACTTTAGCCCATGACGAAACAGATTTGGGCTCCTGTGATTCGTCGTCTGTTATGACGAAACAGATTTGATTCGCCGTTTATGGTCTGATTCGTCGACTATGTTGATTCGTCGACTATGTTGATTCGTCGACTGTTCTGTTTCACCAACAGATTTTTCAAAACAGCAACACCCAGGCTGGAAATATTTTGCAGTCAAAACAGTGGTAATATTTTGCAGTCTAAACAGATTATGAACACAATTCCATTCAGTTTGAATTTTTCAAATGCAAGAACGTTTTTATGAAGAAGGTTTCAGGCTTTCGGTAGAAAACACCAAGCAACAAATTCGGCTTAATCAAAAACGAACTTTACACAAATATACTAAAAACAAATTTAAAGCACAGTAAACTAAATGAAAATGCGGAAAACTGTTAAAAACACTAAACAACTGTACAAGTGCAATCTTTTTGCGAATCTCAAGGACAAGGAATCATACCAGCTTACGGTCTTAGTCAACATGATTTTGATTCTGTTTAAAGCTCTGGATAAGTATACTACCTCAATTATCGGTATTGTGGTCCACATAAGCTCAAATTGATCAGACGTAATCATAATTTAAGAGATACGATTAACGTTAAGGATTATACTTACAAGTCGATGTAAATCCACTCACGACACATTCCCGTATCAAGGTATGCACGAGAATTCATCTTACCGGTGAGTATACCGATTATCATCTGTTTGACCGTATAAAAATGTGAGAGACTCACTTATTTTGATTGAAAACAAGCCCTATGTGATAGAATCACTTATTGATGAGGAACTTGATTTTCATATGCATGAGGGCACAAGAGCAAGTCCGTGAACAGGTCAGTACTTTCGTACAGCAGAGAGACGAACTTGACTCCCGCAAAGAATCTGTGATATATTATCACTTATTGAGGTCGAATGCAGTATGTACACGTATGTATAGTATCATGGAAGATCTTAGACTTCGTATCCGTTATTTTTACGGTTTGACACAACCATGATACCCAGATGATAAGCAGCATAAAGACCGAATATTTCAGATCTCGGCAATCTCTCAAACGAGATTTCGGTACTAAGACCATATGCCAATGTGCGGTTCCCACCTGACTTGAAGTCTGTTAGGTTTGTATCATCCTGCACATTTTAGTCTGATTGTGAGCCTACCGATACATCGTTAGAAGAGATACTTATCATTTTTTTTATTTTGCATTTTGAGCACATTGACCGACCACACCAGTGAATTTCATCATTTTCCTTTATCCAAGAAACTCATTTTTGGTTTTTCTATTGTTTTTGAATTTTTGAATTTTTCAAACGAAACGACAGGAAGTAATAACATTTTTTTGGATTTTGAACTTTTGCAATGTTTTTGTATTTTCTTGAAATATCTCCCCCTAAAATTCGCAAAGTTTACGAAAACTAAAATCTTTTTGAATTTTCAAAGTTTATAAAGAAAATATTTACAAAAACGATCAGCCAAAGAAGTTTACTCGGGTATCACCTTAATGCCATTGACCAAAAGTAGATAATCAAAACGTGATTTATCAAAAGCTTTTGTAAACAGGTCGGCACGTTGGTGATCAGTGGGGACATGAACGACATCGATTAACCTCTTATCAAAACAATCACGGATAAAGTGATATTTAATGTCGATGTGTTTAGTCTTAGAATGTTGCACAGGATTTCTAGTGATTTGCAAGGCAGCATTATTATCAACAAAAATATGGGTAGATAGGAATTCTAAACCGTAGTCGCGCATTTGTTGTTGTATCCAAAGAACTTGGGAGCAACAACTCGAGGCAGCAATATATTCTGCTTCACATGTTGATGTAGCAACACACGTTTGCTTCTTGCACTGCCACGTGACCAGGCGATTTCCTAGGAACTGACATCCTGCTGTTGTTGATTTGCCATCGATTTTGCAACCACCGAAATCAGAATCACTGTATGCAATTAATTCAAAACTATCATCCCTAGGGTACCAAAGACCGAGGTCTGGGCATCCCTTCAAATAGCGTAGAATCCTTTTGACAGCTGACAGATGAGAGGCCTTCGGGTTTGCTTGATATCTTGCTAGCAAGCATGTTGGGTACATGATATCAGGCCTCGAAGCGGTAAGATACATGAGAGATCCGATTATGGCACGATAGTACGAGGAGTTGATGCTTTCTCCCTTCAAATCCGGAGTAATCCCATGATTATGCGGAAGTGGGGTACCAATGGGCGTTGCATCTGACATTTGGAATCGGCTCAAAATGTCACCAACATATTTAGTCTGATGGATGAATATCCCAGACTCTGTTTGTTGAACTTGAAGGCCCAGAAAGAAATTCATCTCTCCCATAGCACTCATTTCGAACTTTTCTTGCATAACACTTTCGAATTGCCTACACAAAGAATCATTAGTAGATCCAAATATTATATCATCAACATATACCTGCACCAGCAGAAGATCTTCATCTTGTTCTTTGATAAAGAGTGTGCAATCAATAAGACCTCGTCTAAATCCATTCTCCAGAAGATAGTTTGATAAGGTTGCGTACCAAGCCCTAGGTGCTTGATGTAGACCATAAAGAACTTTGTTGAGCAACCAAACCCGATCGGGGTGAATAGGATCTTCAAAACCTGGAGGTTGTTCGACATGCACCTCTTCTTGAACAATACCATGAAGAAAAGCACTTTTAACGTCCATCTGGTAAAATTTGAATCCTTTGAAAGAAGCATAAGCTAAAAAGATCCTAATAGCTTCCAGACGTGCAACAGGTGCATAAACTTCATTGTAGTCAATGCCTTCAATCTGACGAAAACCCTGAACAACCAGTCTCGCTTTGTTGCGAATAACAACTCCACGGTCGTCTTTCTTGCATTTATAAACCCATCGTGTTCCAATTTTCTTGTAATTCTCCGGTTTTTCAACAAGCTTCCAAACACCAAGCTTTTGAAATTGCTGCAGTTCGTCCTACATGGCTTCAACCCACGAATTATCTTTTAAAGCTTCCTTCCAAGATTTTGGTTCTTCTTGTGAAACGTAACACGCGAAAGACCAATCGTTTTGTAGACCAGATTCTCTAATAGCTGAATACAAACCAGCACTCTGGTTGTTTCTCAGCTGATTACGTGTCTGCACACCTTGTTGGACATCTCTTATGATATTCTGCTGTGGATGGGTATCGTGTATCCTCATTTCAGGATTTTCAGGAACACGAGCATTAACACCCAAATTGTTAATATTAAGATCAACAACCAACTCTACACCTGGAATATGCGTAGAAGTGCATGCATTTCCTTCAGCAGTATCATCGACTTGCACATGAGGAGTATCAACAGAAATACCCTGAACTGGAACAACTGGAGATTTAGTACCTTCAGTCGTATCCAGATTTTCTTCATCTTCTTCTGATGACTCATTGTATTCAGTAGCATTTTCAACTTCCTCATTTTGAACCGTGTTGTTAGACGAATTAGAACTTTGTGAGTTAACAACAACAGGTCTAACTAATGACGACTCAGCAGCATTGTCACTATCAAATATCATTCTAGCAGCTGCGGAATCTTCATCAAAAATTGGCAGGT
>JARYGA010060243.1:0-38069 GCA_030545235.1 Helianthus tuberosus
GATGAAGGAACTTTCTCCCAGCCTACTCTTTCGGGGTATTCAGCTGACACAGAAGAGGGGATCTTCATATTTAAGGCGCAATCCGAAGAATCATTCCCTACCAAAAAGAGAAGATGGTTCAATCGGGGAGCACATGAGCGTAGGAAAAGAATGAGGAAGTTACAGCACCAAAGGGCTTTAGCAGCAGCAAATAGGGAGATGAATGCCCAGACCCAAGACATAGTCAATAGGCGATTGGCCAACTTTGACATACTAGCTACTACTGTCGCAGACCTAAACTTAGACTAAATCATTGCACCATAGCCACAGCCACTACCCTTGTTCCCAACTCAACCCATGGAAATAGAACCTAACCCAGGAGACCAGATTCCCATACCCGCCTTCAACCCAAACGAAATCCCTAGAGTCCCAGCACCCAATCCTCTAGCTTACGACCCATGGGAGGATGACCATAGGGACTATCGAGAACTCTACCCACATGAGGAACCCCTACCAAACCCTATAGCACCATACCCCAACCTTGACTCTCTAGATCTATATTGGGATGCCGATCAGTATGTTAGGGAAATACTTGAAAACCCATACCCATATGGAGAACCCGTACCACATTACCCTGACCCAATACCCGCACCACCACCACCCATGAGTACCAAAAACGTGCAGGAACTCCGCACATTTGGTGAGGAGTTAGTAGATGAAGGAGAAATAAGGCAAATAGGTGAAAAGCTCGTTTGGAAATATGACGAGTGAAATATGCAATACTGGATGAACCTCTAGTAATAATAGTAATCATATATATATATATATATATATATATATATATATATATATATATGCACGTAGTTTGAAAAAAAAAATCAACTAAAATAGATGAACCAATACCTACGGATGCATAATTAGTATTGCATTTTAAATTCCAGTTGCAGCTTGTAATAGATATAGATATCTATAAAAAAGAGTAAATGTCGCAATGCACGACGGTTTTGATCAATGTGTTTGTTTGTGTGATTGTTCACATTAAATTTTGTTCTGTTATATTAATACCTGGTAAATGTTTATAATCCAGATAGACAACAAAGTGAATCAGGAAAACCCGAATAACGATAATAACGGGAACCAATTAGATAACAGTGCCATCCAACACATAGTGGCACAAGGGATTATAGACGCTATGCCTTATATTATCAAAACGGTTAAGGAAGCGGAAAATAATAAAACTAATAGTGGAATTAAACGACCACCTACTGAACCCAGTCACATTGTAAACAATGGACCATTACTTCAATTGTCTATTCCAAAAAGAAGAAGAACCATGTCATATGGTTGTTCTTACAAAGAATTTTGGTCTTGCAAATCAATAAAATTCTCTGGTAATGAAGGAGCCATTGCAGCTCTATGTTGGATAGAAAAGACTAAGGCAGTCTTAAAAATAAGCAAATGTGCAGAGGAAGATAAAATCATGTTTGCTTCCAATCTTTTTAAGAATGCAGCTTTAGAATGGTGGAACACTATTCTCCAGTCTAGGGGAAGTGACAAAGTTTATAATATGGAATGGAATGAGTTTAAGAATATGGTTGAAAGAAAATTCTGTCCCCCCAATGAAAAAAACAAATAGCTAATAAATTCTTAAACATTAGAATGACTGGAGTTGACTGTAAGGGTTACACTGCCATATTTTTCGAATATGCTAGAATTGTTCCAACCCTAGCCTCACCAGAACCAGTATTAATCTCCCGTTACATTTGGGGATTAATCAGTGAAATTAGACACGTAGTCAAGGCAGCTAGACCACAAACTATAGAAGAAGCAGTAGAACTAGCAAATACCTTGACCGATGAAGTGGTACGTACACAAGAAGAAAACCAGAGGAAGAACCTAGTCCAAAACCTTACCCAGGAATTTCGCTACGGTAATTCCAACCGTGGGAAAAACATAGGTTCTGCTTCTGCACCATACTGTAAATCCTGCAAGAAAAGCATTCAGGAAGATGTTCCACATACTGCAACTTCTGCAAAATACAGGGGGACACAAGGAAGAAGACTATAGGAAGAAACCCAGTAATGGAATATGCTTCAATTGTGGAGAAAAGAGGCATATCAAACCAAACTGTCCGAAACTAGCTCCAGCCAAACTGTTCTGACAGCCGAAGAAGCGAAAATGATTCCGGACGTGATTGCCGGTACGTTTTTAGTTAATGATGTTTTTGCTAAAGTATTATCTGACTCTGGTACGAACCAAAATTTTATTAATACTTCATTTTGCAAACTTCTCAATCAGCCATTAACTAAACTTCAACAAGAATGCCTAGTAGAAACGGAAAATGGAGAATCCATTAAGATCACTGAAATCTTGCAGGGAGCAAGAATAGAAAATTTAAACCATAAATTTGTTGCTAACCTTTACCCAATGAATTTGGCTGGATTTGATATTGTATTAGGAATGGATTGGTTAGTAGCCAATGAAGCCATTATTCTATGTGATCAAAAGTCAATACAAGTAAATTCACCAAAGGGTGAAAAGATCACAATTACAGGAGATAAGCCATCTCGATCCATGAAATTTATCTCTGTAATGAAAACAGCCAGTTATGCAAGAAAAGGATGCCTAGTGTATATGATTTTCGTAATCATTAACACTAAAGGAAAAGAATTAATAGATATTCATATAGTATCTCAATTATCAGATGTTTTCCCAGAAGAATTACCGGGACTACCGCCAGATAGGGAAGTTGAATTCAGAATTCACCTACTACCAGGGACAGCACCAATTGCCAAGGCACCTTACCGTTTGGCACCCGCCGAGATGCAGGCTGCTAAAGAAACAGTTGGATGAACTTCTGGAGAAAGGATTCATACAGCCCAGTTCATCACCATGGGGAGCACCAATCTTGTTTGTCAAGAAGAAAGACGGATCAATGCGTAAGTGCATTGGTTACCGAGATTGAACAAAGTCACGATTAAAAATCGGTACCCATTACCGAGAATCGATGATCTATTTGATCAACTGCAAGGAGCTCGATTCTTTTCTAAGATCGAATTACGCTCAGGATATCATCAATTCAAAGTACAGGAAGAGGACATTCCTAAAACTGCATTCAGAACAAGGTATGGCCATTATAAATTTACCGTCATTCCATTTGGTTTAACCAATGCACCAGCCGCATTTATGGACATGATGAACAGAATATGTAAACCATATCTGGATAAATTCATAATTGTCTTTATAGATGATATTCTCATTTACCCTAAGAGTAAAGAGGAACATGCAGTGCATCTGCATACACTCCTAAATTTGCTGAGAAAAGAAAAGTTTTATGCTAAATTTTCAAAATGTGAATTTTAGTTAGAAGAAGTGCAATTCCTTGAACATCTAGTCAATCATGAAGGAATTCCTTAGGTATCTAGTCAATCATGAAGGAATTCATGTGGATCCCACAAAGATCGAAGCAATTACTAAATGGAAAGTCCCTGAATCACCAACGGAGGTGAGAAGTTTTCTCGGACTGGCAGGTTATTATAGACGGTTTATTCGAGATTTCTCTAGAATAGCCATTCCATTAACAAAACTGACCTGTAAATCTGTTAAGTTTGAATGGGGACCAAAACAGGAAGAAGCCTTTAGAATCCTTAAGCAAAGATTAACCAATGCACCCATATTAGCGTTACCAGAAGGAACTGAAGACTTTATAGTCTATTGTGACGTGTCTAAATTAGGTTATGGATGTGTGTTGACGCAACGTCAAAAGGTTATAGCCTATGCCTCTAGACAACTTAAGAATCATGAAGAGAATTATACAACCCATGATTTAGAATTAGGAGCCATAATTTTTGCCCTTAAAATTTGGAGGCATTATCTTTACAGTAGTACGTTTACCATTTTCACTGATCATAAGAGTTTAAGATATGTTTTCGGGAAAAAAGAATTAAATATGAGATAAAGACGCTGGATGGAAATCCTTAGTGATTATGATTGTAATATCCAGTACCATGCAGGAAAGGCTAATGTAGTAGCTGATGCTTTAAGTAGAAAATATCAGGAAAAGCCAAAAAGAGTACGTTCTCTCAAATTAAATCTGCAGATAGATTTAAATGAACAGATTAGGGGAGTACAAGAATCAGTAATCAAGTACGATACTGAAAAATTGAAAGGAATGATTAAGGAATTAGAAAAAGGAACAGAAGGAATTTGGAGATTCCATAAGAAAAGAATTTGGATACCCAAATAAGGAACCCTACGCCACCGAATATTAGAAGAAGCCCATAAGTCTAAGTATACGATACATCCTGGAAGTGATAAAATGTATCAAGACTTAAGAAAGAATTTCTGGTGGATAGAATGAAAAAGGATATAGCAGCCTATGTTGCCAAGTGTCTAACCTATTCACAAGTTAAAGCTGAACATCAGAAACCCTCAGGCTTGTTACAGCAACTAGAAATGCCATTATGGAAATGGGAATTGATAACAATGGACTTTGTTACCAAACTACCCAAGACCCGAAAAGGTAATGATACAATCTGGGTGATTGTAGACAGGCTAACCAAGTCTGCTCATTTCTTACCAATGAAGGAAACTTTCAGTATGGAATAGTTAGCCAATGTAACACCCTAGTTGCTATTTAACGGTTTTACATGTAAATACCAACAATTAGATGTGTAGTTAAGACTACACATACTATAAAAATATGGATTTATTAAAACTTTTACAAATCATAAGTTATTCGACATAACGTGATCAGATTCGTCGTTTAAAATTTATGACGAGGCAATGTGCGGAAGCACGTATCTTTATCGTGTTCGGTTCTTCGTTGAGCTTGATCGTCTTCCGGCATCCAAAAAGTACCTACATTTCATAAACATGAAATGCTTTAGTCATATGGGGTTTAAAACGTATCTAAACGAGTCCGGGAAACAAAACTGATTAAAATACATTTTTGTACAGGGTCCACCGTAAATTACGGTGGCTGCCGTAATTTACGGTAGCCCCTGTTTTAACATACCCCCACCGTAAGGCAGGAGATAACTGCCATAGCGTTTTCAGTCCCCACCGTAACTTACGGTGCCCACCGTAAGTTACGGTGGCCCCTGTATCAGATTCTTCCATTTTTCCGTTTTTGACACGAAAACTTTCGTATCTTTCAATCCGCTTGTCCGTTTGACCTACCGTTTCTTCCTACGTGTTTGTAATTTGATTCTCCATCCTATGGAGTTAAAATCCGACATCCGGCTTAATAAATTTTGAGACTTTTATGCCTTCGGCTTATTACCTTTTTACAAAATTTTGACCCGTTTACGCATTTATCAAACAAACACATTTGTTTGATCATTATTTCACATGAACCACCTCAATTCAATATTTTCTACCATGTTAGGTTCTAATTGCGGGTTTCTTATATATTTTAACCCGTTTTCGCTCGTATGCTTATTTCGACCCGTTAAGGGCATTTAAGTATATTTTAAACATGATTCGCTTTCATTTATATCTTGCCTTATATTTCCACCTTTCTTACCAAGTAATCTTCCACCACAACTATATTTGTGGTGGATTTAATGTGGAGGTCTATATATTCCGAGTTTTACCCCTCGAATTATCATTTTACGGCAAAGACTCATATAAAGTCTTTCGACCCAAGAATTTACATCTTTCACTACCTATACTCATTCTAAGCATTTATTTAATTATAAGACTCGTTTCCGAACCACCTTTAAGGGTCGTTCCTTCGGATTAGCTTACAAGGGCAGTTTGGTAAATTTTCATCCTTCTTTCACTACAAGGACCTTTAAATACTTGTTTGACTCAAAATCCGACCTTTTAACTATAGTTCTTGTTTGTAAACCCATGTGCTTCTAAAACATTATAATCATAACTCAATTTATTCGGCTTACCTAAAAGATAACCGAATATCTATATTTTAACCTTGTCTAACTCTTATAGAACTCCAAATTCTACATGATGAGTTGTGTTATTATACATACCTGGCTCGGATCAATATATTGACCCGTTTCAATACCTTGCCTTAGTGGCTGCTAAATGATAGCGCTGTAAACATCCATGTGCTATTTATTCCCTAAAATCATACAACTCGACAACCCATTAGGCGATATTATCAAGGGTGATAATTTCACCTTTTGACGTTTAGTCTAAATGACCAATTATATTAGCGAGATGACATTTATTACCACCTCATATATATGACTCGCTCCGATTTACACCGTGCGGTCACTTTACTTATAATTCCATTTCTTAAAACTTTTTGGCCTACTATGGCTTACGTCATAATTGTCTTTTTCGTAACACGACAAAAGGATATTCTAAAATATATGACTAGTGTAAGATATACTTACCTTGCATCCGAATTACGCTTTTCCTTCATACTTGCTTCGTTTGACCCGCTTCCTTTCCAAGCCTCCACCTAGCTTGTCAAGCATCAAACTATCATCATAATTCGTAAGACGGTTAGATTAGTCATCATTAATTATGACTATTCCATCTTACGGGTTTTACATCAAAATTCACCTTTGATTTCATTTTGGTCAGTTTGACTTTTAAAGGTCAAACTGCCTATTAACATAAGTGATTATATTATAAACCTCGACAATTCATTTAAGCACTTTGTCAAGTATCCGCTAGGCATTATTCTTACGCCACCGTTTTAACTACTTTTCAAGTCTAAGTTCTTGCTATTATTAACACCAATTTAACTTAGCTCTTGATTATCAAGTTAATTATTCATTTGTTAAGCAAGAACTAAAGGTTTCTATCTACATGTAAAAACCAGTTTCATCATAGCATTAGACATTTATCCGAACATCTAATATAATCAGCTTCTACAAATTAATTAGTAGACATCATGATTCCAAACACCTATTTATATGAACAAAAACACTAATTTCATCATAATATACAAAAACCCATTTCAAGTCACATATGAGCATTCACTCGAACTTATAAATTGTTCAAGTATTTTGCTCCAACTATCAAATATGATGATTCTAACCACATGCATATCATTATCTTCACTATTTAGTCAAAACCCACTTGGCTCATACTTGGTTAATTGACTAATCACTAGTTTATGGTACAAGTTTGCATCTAGGGTTTGTTTCTAGACAGAGATTCAACCCAATATCACTCATATACACAACATTCATCACAGAATTTCGATTTTTGGTGTCCATCATGAATTCAAAACATCACCAAATTACAAAATTTGACATACCTTGTGATCTCCTAGCTTAGGTGATCACGAATTTGTGTTCATGCATTGATTTGGGGCTAGAATCCATCTTCAATTTGATGCATTTGATCAAGTTAGGGTTTGGCTCCTTGGAGCCCTCCTAGTCGTACGCACACACACACACTCTTAGTGTGTGTGTTGTGTTTTATCGTTTGTTTTAATTAAAACAAGTTTCTCCACTAGGCAACCTTAGTCCCCCATGTTTTATTTTAATCTATGAAGCTATAATTCACTTAATCACCAACTACTAACTAGGTTAATTATTCCTAGTTAACTTTATGGGTTCGGGAAATTATAACTCGTTATATTTTAGGTCCCGTGAACTCGGGCCTTTTTATCCATTTTATTTTCGTGGAATCTCTTATTTGTTTTTAATTAATATTAGGATTATTTATTTAAATCCTAATATTTACCGGGTTACTCTCACTACTAACGGTATTTTACCCGTGTATTAGTATTAACGGGGTTTGATTACCAAACCCGTTTTTGGGGTGTTACAGCCAAGTTATATGTAAATGAAATAGTTTCATTACATGGAATTCCTTTATCTATTGTGTCTGATAGAGATAGCCGTTTTACTTCTCATTTTTGGACTAGTTTCCAAAAAGCAATGGGAACCAAGTTAAATCTAAGCACAGCTTATCATCCTCAAACGGATGGACAAAGCAAAAGGACAATTCAGAAAAATGAAGATATGCTTAGAACTTATGTAATTGATCTCGGAGGAAATTGGGACGATCACCTACCATTAATAGAATTTTCCTATAATAACAGCTATCATACCAGTATCAATGTTGCACCATTCGAAGCACTCTATGGACGAAAGTGCCGAACTCCAGTCTGTTGGGCAGAAATTGGAGAAAAGCAACTGTCTGGACCAGAGATAGTACAAGAAACAACAGACAAGATTATTCAAGTCAAGGAAAGACTAAAAGCAGCACGCGATCTTCAAAAGAGTTATGCTGATAACAGGCGAAAACCATTGGAATTTCAAGTAGGAGATAAGGTATTATTAAAAGTTTCTCCTTGGAAAGGGATAGTTAGATTCGTAAAAAGGGGAAAGCTAAGCCCCAGGTATGTTGGACCCTTTGAAATTATTAGAAGAATAGGACTAGTAGCTTACCAGCTACAACTGCCAGAGGAAATGGCCAAAGTACATGATGTATTTCATGTATGTAATCTCAAGAAATGCTTAGCAGATGAATCATTAATAGTACCTCTTAAGGACATAGAGGTAAATGAGAAACTTAAGTTTGTAGAAAAACCCCTGCAGATTGAAGACAGAAAGATCAAGAATCTCAAACACAAGAGATTAGTTCTAGTTAAAGTAAAATGGGATTCCAAGAGAGGACCAGAATACACTTAGGGGCTTGAATCAGAGATGCAAAAGAAATACCCACACCTGTTCCAGTAGACCTCGAGGACGAGTTCTAAAACAAGGTGGGGAGGATATAACAACTCTCCCGAAATTCTTAAAAACACCTCTATACGTCCTAAAAGACACCTCATATACAAAAAATAGGCCCAAAATACCTTTAATTTAACAAAAATAAAATAAAAACAAGAATTAGGGGCACTAGCGGGGCGCGACCCCCTTGACTGAATTCATCGCGGGCCGCGACCATGTGGCCACCAGGCAAGCCCATAGGCCGCCACATGTCCCACTCCGTGTCAAAGCTTGCCGTTGATTCGACAAGGCTAGGCCCTAGCCAGCCTAGCTCGCGGGCCACGAAGGCCTTGCCTTCTGTTCTCGCGGGGCGCGAGGAAGTCAAGATCAGGTCTATAAATGGAGGGCTTCAGCTCTCATTCCAAATCGTTCAGAATCAAGATTTCTCTCTCGAATCTCTAAAAACTAAATTAATTTCTGGGCTTTATACCCACTAAAATAACGAAGCTCTGCCTCGATGTAAGTATCATAACCCCCGGTTACGGATTAGTTACGCTGCCTGATTGATCTAGTGCTTCGTAACACATGTCAAGGCTCTGCCTGACTCAGTCGATAGAGTTCTGTCTAGGGGAGGGTATATCTAATGTAAATTGGGTTATTATACTAACGCGTGTGCATTGTTTAAATTAATAGATTATAACTAGGAAGTCACAAGGAAATACCTAAATTAGCAATATGAGTAATCCTCTTTTTGTGAAACCTTTTTGTTAACTGTTTTTACAAAACCTCAATTAATTTTTTTTTGAAATTTAACAGTGATTGAGTATTTATAAATCTACAATTATCGTCGGTATGTTGGGGTTTTGTATACATAACTTGTTACTACACTGTGAGTAGTAACATTAACACAAGTCAGGATTGACAGTACCGTGGGTGGTAATTAAAGTAGATGTAAACAAATGTAATTTTGGGTTGCCCTCAATGCTGTAAAATGATAAAACTTTTCTTGATTAAAATGGGATTCACTCGCCAGTATTTCTTGCTGATAAAATGTTTTTAAACGCGTTTCAGGCAACAAAATGTGAAAGCCAATTAGAAGCCAGCTGGAGAGCACTGAAGGCTTGGAAAAGTAGCTATAAAAGTTACCTAAATAAAGAAGAAGTTTTATTTTAATAAATTAGGATTTATCCCTATAAACATGTTGTAATGGAAACTTGGGTTTTTCCCATGTATTTATTATTATAAAAATGTGGTGTTTTACTCTGATAAACTATTTCCTAACCACGGTCCTGATGTACACTGAATCCGCATGCCGCAGCCTCCCGCCTCCCGGGGAAGGGGTCGGGGGTTGCGACAACAGGTGCAGCGACTTGACCATTCTAGTTCTGGGGTTGGGCAAGAATAGCATTGAGAGGAGCGGCGGTTGCAGCACAGTTCTTGTTGTTACCCTTGCGTTTGCTTCCTTGATGTGATGACTTTGAAGCTTGAGGTGAGGCGGTTTCAGTAGCGGGAGTAGCAGTGACTTGGTGGAGATTTTTGCTTAAGGTCTTGAAATAACCAACCAAAACTCGCTTATCATTGTTTTCAGCGGCGAGTTTAAAGGTTTCCTCAATGGTGGTAATCTTGGCTGCTTGAACAAAATCAGCAACACAATCAGGTAGAGCTCGAATGTATTTCTTGATTGTGATGTCGGGAGTTGAGACTTAGCCAAGATAGATGATGCTGAGCTGCTTAAAACGAGCAGTGAGACCAGCATTGTCGCCACCTTCTTGCTTGATATTCCAGAACTCGTTTTCCAGCTTCTGGAGTTCATGCGGGGGACAAAATTATTTCATCATGACTTCCTTCAGTTCCTCCCAGGAGAGTCCATAGGCTGTGTCATTCCCACACCTGTTTCGCTCAGCAGTCCACCAGTCCAGAGCCCTAGACTCAAAAACTCCAGTTGCGTTAATAGTGCAGAGGTTGTCTGGGCATCTGTTTTGACGAAGAGTGACTTCAATCGAGTTAAACCACTGGAACATGGCACTGGGCCCATCTGCACCAGTGAAGTCCTTAGGGCCATAGGCCTTGAATTGCTTAAAGCTGAACGACGATTTAGGCATGTCGCTTTTAGATTCGACAGAGGAGCAGCTCTTCACTTTGTTGATTTCGCTGACAATTTGGGGAATGACCTTAGCCGTTTCCTTGGCGACTAGAGAGGCGATGCGCTTGTCAACGTGGTTGCGGCGAGTAGCGCGGGAAGTTGACGACATTGTCTGTAGCAGACATCGTCACATGGTTTGAGATTCGATTACAACGGGTATAGTTTAGCGTATAACCACCATAAAGCATCAGGAACACGTCTACAGGTAGGCACACAGTCACGTAGGCACATAATCCACACAGGCACATAAACACATAAGCACAGAAGCACGTAAGCACATATTCAACTATATTTTGCACGTATTCACCTACATATTTTGCACGTATTCACCTATCATTCAAATTTTGTGAGGCGGGTTCGAGAGTCAAGCATGGTGTTGCGTATCACAGCGTATGGATTTCACACTTTCGTAAATGCGATGAGGGATAGCGAGTAGCATAGTGTGCGAGAGTCTGCGATTTGTTAGCATTTTGAGATATAAGTGTTGTGTAAGTTGTGCGCATTTAATAAAAGCGAAGAGCGAAAAGCGTATAAGTCTCCAAAATCAAAACACATAAACGTTTAAAACCACATAAAACTTATAAATTCTCACATAAAAGTGATAAAGCACAAAACTAACGATCGCGGGCTTGAAATAAAAAATAAAGCGTCTGGGGTGATAGACATCGACTACCCAAAGTATTCGACTATTCTCAAGGACTTCGAGTACACGCTTCGGCCTAATAGACTGTGCTCTCTCACCAGCATACGGTGAACGACACTCATCCTTTCGGTTACTACGCGAATCGAGTCGTTGGAATCCATCGAGACTTTGGTGAGAGTTTTGTAAAACCAAAATAGAGAGCGGAATAAGTCATTAAGATGCGGGTGTCACCCCTAACTTAACGACTTTATTCCTGTTGGGATGGTAAACCACGAGAGAGATAGGGAGAATTTTGTCGAGATATGGATTTCACTCCTGACTCAACGCAAATTCTCGTGAGCGAGTAATCTTATCGAGAGTTCTTGGTTTTCACACCTAATCTTGACCAAGTCACTCGATTGTGTCATGCGAGTATTCTTGAAAATCGTGTGTGTTGTACCCGCCTTAGGAAAGGCGTGTAGTAGTGTTCCAGCCTTAGGAAAGGCTGGCTTGCGCGAAGCTGTAGTATGCGGTGTTTGCGCAAGGATGAGTTCAAGAGAGTACCAGAAATAGGCTCGTGCAGAACCCCTACTGGGTTCGCACAAGGCGGTCTGTTGGTACTTAGACTATAGACTAGGTCAATCCTAGGACATCGACCCGGACTAGGTCGAGTCTTTCCTAATTCCCTATAGTTATGGCTCTGATACCAATCTGTCACACCCCAACCGATAGCGGAAACATCTGGGTGCGGCACTGAGTGAAACAGATTGTCCAAGAGAATCCATAACACTATTAGTGACAATATATTTAACGTTCACGTCCCATACCATAAACATATAAAGCATAAATAGTTATTACAGACATTGTTCTCAAAGACAAATAGTCGTTCCGACAACTCAGATTTTATTCGTGGGTTTCTAGACCACCTAACTTGATTCATCACAGCAAGCAAAGCATCCTAAACACCTGTCACATACGTTAAAATAAGGTCAACACACAGAGTGTAAAGGTGAGCATACAAGTTTAATAGCATATAATAGCGAAAAGCAATTTACGCATAACCAGCATGTAACACGTAGAAATGTGAAGCAAGTAAGCTATTGACAATGAAATATGCAACCGAGATGACTGCGAGTTGTAGAATGCGCAACACATTATCACCAGTCTGACCATGTGAAGTAAAACCCTTAACAACCCCTGTCCACGACAGGTGCTGAGTCCAAACTATAGTACTATCGTTGCTAAGGTGTCAGGCAACAATCACTGTGTAAACATAACATACAAGCATTCATCGAGACACGTATAGCATGCAAGAGCGGTTAGCGTTAAAAGTGTTTGCGTTGTGTGTTTGATGTGATTTGATGTAGGTAACGTATGTAACACCCAAAAGTGTGTTAAGCAAAAAGGGATCGAGTATACTCACAGTCTGTGTTTAGTAAATAAACACAATCTTGGATTGAAGGGAGCACATGGGGATTAGCCTGATCACAAAACGACATTGTAAGCGTCGAACAGTGCGTGAAACAACGTGTCGAGTGTGATGAGGGACCGGATGATAAACCGATCGGACGACCGTCCGGACGGATGACCATTCGGTCGGTTGGTCATTCGATTAAGGAAGTGCATTTGTAAAGCGTTTGAACTTTTGAAGTTTTCGTTGTAGTATAAATTAAGTAATTTGATCGGATGGTCATCCGGACAGATGGTCGTTCGATCGGATGGCTATTCGATTGAAAACTGATACTCTTTGAAGTTATTCAAAATTGTTTAAGTGTTGAATTTTATAGGTCACCTGGTCGAATAGTCATTCGATCGGATGGCTATTCAATCGAGCAATTGTTTGGTTTGAAAACTTTGTAAAATCAGTTAAGTTGAAAAGTTTTGCGGTTTAACCGAGACGGCATGATGACGTATTAAACAACGGAAACCACCCCAAGTTTAGCTCAGTCGATCGGATGGGAATCACCCTGTTCGATCAGGCTCAACTGTTCAAGATGAAGTTTCATGTTCAACCCGTGAATCGGTCGTCTCTTCGATAGGAATCCGTTCTCAAACCAGATCCTAACGGTTTTGAGTAAAAAGTGAAGATTGTTGAAGAAAAGTTTAAATCAGTTGTTAAATGTTTAGATTTAGATGAAATCAGTGTAAAAACATGTAGAAATCCTTTAGATCCGAACCGTTCTTGCCGAGATGAGGTCACACTTCCATGTTTATAAGGACCCAAGGTGACGTCACCCTAGAACAGTCCAAATCAGGTGATTTCACGGTGAAAATGTGAGATTCGATGGAGAAGATGATGAGAAAATGTGTAATGAAGATGGAAGTACAAGATTTAGAGTGAAAACTTACAAGAATCGCGAGGAATCGAGAGAAAAGAGCTTGAGAGTGCGTGGGTCGAACAGAGCTGTCACATCAATGAACAGTTGATGTGACAGGGGGTATTTATAGGTGAAAGGGTGAAAGGCGGTGGAAAGTTAAGTCGGTTGGACGTCCGTTCGAATGGCCATCCGATCGGATGGTCATCCGGTCGGATGTCCATTCGATCGGTCGGTCGTTCGATCGGTTTGCTCACGCGGGTTAGTTTTCCGACTTTCGTTCCGTGTGTTGTGCGTTGCGTTGCGTTTAAGCGAGTTACGAGTAAGCGATGCCATAGTATTAAACAATAGTTACACAAATAACATAACTCCTAAAAGGCCTAACAATTAAGTCTGCGTTTCGGGTTTGCAATGAGATTGCGTTGTGATTGAGTTGCGATTGCGTTTTGCGAATAACATCCCAAAACATATAGTAATCATACACACAAGTAAAGCACATAATAACACACATAAACAATTCCGATAGTTGCGATAAGATTGCAATGCGATAGCGATGGGATTGTGTCTAGTAATAGTAGCGTTTAGTAAAACAGCGTTTAGTCGTGATTGTTACTTCATATAATAATAATTCGTAGTCTAAAATAGCGTTAGTTAACATATCATTTATCGAGTCTCGAGAGTACAAGGTAATAATTAAGCAACAAAAGACAGATCTGAATAACAACCTGACTTTTACTATGACTTTGACTTGTACTTTGACTTTTACTTCGGAAAGTCGGGTTGTTACAAAACTGATTTCCTTGCTGACATTTCTTGTAATAATTTGGATTAAATAAATCAAATTTGGATAGATTTATGTTGTTTAGAGAGATAAGTAACTTTGATCATAGATTTATGTTGTTTAGAGAGATAAGTAACTCTGATCAAATGATTAATATCGATAATTACTTTTAATAACACATAAGACCATCCGTCGTGGTGGGTTTTTTGGGCGTTTCCCCCTAAAAAACGCCCCACAACGCCCAACTCCCACCCCCCTGGGCGTTTTTTCAACAAAATTCTGTTTGACGTTGTTTTTTCACGCCCAAGCTCCTTGTGTGTTGACCAATCACCCTTTTTTGATGGTTTTTTGTCCAATAACATTTTTTGATAGTTTTTTTTATTTAATTCTATTAAACCCCTTTTAACATAATGTCCCACATCCCCACTACACCCATTTATGAAAAACGCCCCATAATGCCCCATTGCTGACTGGACTGCCACATGGCGCAAAATACCCCATGGTGGGGGCATTATTCATGTGTACCACTACACATGATCTAACACATCCAGAGAGAGAGAGACTTCTATTTGTGGAGAGAGAAAAATGATATTGAATAATTATAGACAGATTTGCCCTCATGTGCAAGTCACATGACTAGATCTAACTGAAAAAATTAACTAGGTTAGGGTTAAAGGACATAGCGTGCAAAATTTTGAAACACTAAGTACAACACTTGTCAATTTTAAACACAAATGACACTAACTGAAATATGGTATATAGAAAAAGGACAAAACTTATAATTCACTCGTATTTTTATTATAAAAAAGGGTAAATTACACTTTTCGTCCTTTATGTTTATATCGGATTGCAATGGATGACCTTTATCTTTAATAATTACAACCACGATCCTTTATTTGTAAAACCGATTACACCCTAGGACCTTTGGCCCTAACCCAATTAATTTTTATTGTTAAATCAGGTCACATGTATCTCACATGAATTAATAATAATAATAATAATAATAATAATAAAAAATTGGAAGTGGACTATGGATTGCAAGGGAGAATGGATACGGATGACAATTTGTGATTGGCGAGTTTGTGGCATTCGATGAACGAAATCTCTCAGCAATTGTCCCATGTTCAGGGATGCTCTAGTATTGAACTACTTGAAGTGGATTTGATCTACATTGCTTCCAATCTCTTATAGGTATGTTTGCTGTTAATTTAGACTGATTGATAAAGCTGATTTTTACTATAAATGAACAGTGGTACAAGTGTGATGACTTGGATCACTGAAGTCGACGATGAGGTGGTGAGAGCATCACAGATTTACTTGGTGTTTTATGTTTAAAAACCGAACTCCGACCACAAATCCGGTGAGGATGGCGGTTGTCATCTCCGGTCATCTCCCTCAGGCGACTCGTTTGTGTCGATTGCTGGTTGTTGCTGAAATTGTGGATGTTTGTTTGGTGCAAAATAAGGTCCATTGAGTAAGTTTATTAATGGTTTTTGGCTGTTGACCTTCCTGTTTGTACAGTAAAATTCTTTTGTTCAAAATCCAGAGGATCCTGTCACTAGGTACCAAGCTCTTTCCATACTGTGCCCACAGGTTATTTAAGATATCTCTTAAATGGGCTTCTTGTTCATCTTGTTGATGGGGTTGAGATGGAGTAAATGTTTAGTTGGTGCATCATAAAAAAGTAAATATTTAGATATGGGTCGATTAGGGCTTTAATGGTTATGATTTTGTGAGTGAGAAGAGAGAGAAGGTATTCTAACGGTGGTGGTTGCGCAGATGGTGGTGGTGCTCGTGGTTGCTAGAGGTTGGGGTGGGTTGGTGGTGGAGGAGAAGAGGTAGAGAGAGAGAGAGAGTTGCTGAGCTAAGAGGGAGAGAGAGGATGTATCTTTATATATATATATATATATATAGGATTAGGTTCATTTGTGAACAACATCTTCAGAATGAACTGTGTGAACTAATTAGGATCATTGATTTCCTTTTTAGTTGTCAAGGATAACATTGTAAGTATATAATAAATTAGTTTTAAAACTTTATTTTAATCATAGAATTTCAGTTACACTTTTAATTTTGGTAGTTTCCTTGTCGGCAGTCGCAGATGAAGAAGAGGGGTACGGGAGTCCCGTCAGAACGAGGAACGAAGGGATTGGTGTGCGGCGATGATATTCGAAGATAAGGTGAGGGGTGTGTGGGGGGTCGGAGGAACAAGAGCGGCCGTCGGCAGGGCCGCCGCCACCACGTCGGAGTTCAAATCAGAGAGGGAGAGGGTCTGGTGCGGCCGGAGAAGAAGGGGGCGTCGGAGATCGCCGGTCACCGCCGTTGTGCCGGTGGTCTTCATCGGAGCAGGAGAGGGAGAGAGGTGAGGGAGGTCTGGTGATGGTGTCGGATGATAAGAAAGAAGAGGGTGTTAGGGTTTTGTCTAAGTGAAGAAGAAGGATAGGTTAAGTGTTTTAAATGGGTAGAGTTTGTAATTTGGGTTGGGCCTCATTAGTTCGCATACCGTCTTTTAAGCAGCCCAAATACGTTTTCCCCTACCCGTTCTCTTTCCTGAAATTTATGAAATGTCGTAAAGTATGCTTGTAAATACGAAAGCATGTAAACTGTATGTCGGAGTCGTTTTGGTGCGTGCGTTCGTCGTTTGCGGTAAAATCGCGTGATACGCGTCGTTTGTCATTTTTAAGCCGTTTTTCAATCCGGTTTCAACTACGAATATCAGAATTTTATTACGAAGCTAAATTCATCGTAATATTTTGATGTTATCAGTATTTCATCTGGTGTCAGTTTGTTACCGCGTAATTACAAACCGAAAAAGTACCGGTTTGTGTATAAATACGTATAAAAAATCGATTGTATGAAAAGCAAACATGTATAAAAATATGATTTTTTTTAAGATTAATGCCTCGAAATTAGAGTACGAATATGATCTAAATACGAAATTACGAGGCGTTACAGTTAGGGCTGTCTTTTTTAACCGAAACCCGAAACCCAATCCGAAACCGAAGTCAATCGAAACCGAAATAGACAAAACCCGAAGAACCCATAACCGAATAACTGTAAACCCAAACCCGAATATACTTCTATGGATTGGTTAACGGGTTGAATAATGGGTAATCGGTTTACCCGAAAAACCCAAAATAGCTTTAAAACAATTAGCATATTTTTATAGATATAGTCATATCTTCTAAAAGGACTTAATAATCCGTTCCCTATTCCATGATGCAGCCAACCATATATTCTAAAATTTTTACATCACCCTCTTCTAAAAATTTTAAATCACGAAGTCCATCCATATATCTAATTTCTAACAATTATACATAATACATTTTATATCTTCAATATCCTCTATTCTTAGCGACATAGAAGAGTTGTTTTACAAACTCATTTTTATATTGTTCGCTAATAACTAATATTGATATTTACAATTTAAAAGGTTGTACTTTTCTGTTAAACTAATTCATTTTCTAACCCGAAACCCGATCTAGCCTGACCCGTTCTAAACCCAAACCATTTAACCCGAACACCGAAGAACCCGAACCTAGAATGGTTCGGTTATCGGGTTAAATATGTAGCTTTGAAAACCCGAAAAACCCGACCCGAAAAACCCGAAACCCGATTAAAAAACCCGAAGAACACCCCTAGTTACAGTCTCCCCTCCTTTAGAAAATTTCGTCTCGAAATTTATTCAAGAGGAAGACTTTAAAAAGGATCTTGGCTAAAGAATGATTGTCTAAAATCGAGACTTGGAAGTTTGGATACGTGTGGAAAAGTATGAAGTTTTGAGGAACGGAAAGTTAGGTTTGTAAAAAGAGGTTGTTTGACTAAAATGATTTAAGGCATTAGTCATAAATAAAACATACATGTGTGTGTATAGGCAAACGAGTTTAAACAAGTTTGAATAACTCAAAATGCAGAGGTAACTTCAAGATATGATATCCAAGGAGTAAAACATTCGTATAAAACGGTAAGCATTTCGATGAAAAGTGTGGCCGCACTGTAAATTGTAAGAAAATTTTCGTTGGTTTCAAAGAAGAATAATAAACCACTTGTTTGTAATAAATTATTTATTGACGAGGAACGAGAAGATTAGGTATTTTAAGTAAAACGATTTCGGAGGTACGGCCAACTAAGTATGTTTGCACGTAAATAGAGAGTAGAAAGGTAGTATTAACCAAGAAAGTACTTTTAGACTTCGCACGTGTAAACAGATTCGTTCGTAATGAGGTTTGTATGAAGGACAACGGATAACGGGGAATAACGGAGGTCGGAGAGGGAATGATTGACCTAATAAACGAATGCAAGTAAGAGAAGGGTAAGTGTATTGGACGAACGAAAACGTCGCGTTAGAGATGAGGTCTCGTCGTGGATAATCGGATATTGCGCGCTTAGCAATGCATTTGTGAGTTGTTAAAGTTTCTATCAGGTCTAAAAGGTCTGCAAAACACTGAATTTCTCATGGCACATTTTACGAAAGTTTAGTAACATGGTGAAAACACTTATATATAGGAAGTAGCAGCGGCGTATCCACCATGTTTTGACCATGTTACGTCCGTTTCGTTATTCGTGTCATGTTACGTTCCGTGTCTTACCATACACAGTAGTACACTCTATGATTCTCATGCGCCTATCACTATAATCCCATGTGCACCCGCGATTATATTGATCGTCGCATGATCCACTTAGCTTGTACTAGTTGCG
This sequence comes from Helianthus tuberosus, assembly GCA_030545235.1. NCBI lineage: Eukaryota > Viridiplantae > Streptophyta > Magnoliopsida > Asterales > Asteraceae > Helianthus > Helianthus tuberosus. The sequence goes on from JARYGA010060243.1 coordinate 19,181, forward strand.
TATGAGTTAGGGTATTTGAAAATAAGAATGAGTATGTATACGAATGTAGTATATAAGCATGTTTATGTTTATGTATGTATGGAACCCACGTAAGCGAATCCCTCGGATCCCGCTCACGTACGGGTACGAATGTATGAATCATGAGTATGAAGGAAAGTATGAGCATAAGTATAAGTGTAAGTATAAATACGCATGTGGGTGTAAGTATAAATATAAAACGTATGAGTATGAGTGTAGGTACGAATAATAAAGATTGCGTAAATAGTATAAATTGAAACATTACGAATTTAAGCATGTGAAAACGATCAAAAGGTTGAGTATGTAAAACGAACGGTTTAAGTGAAGTTGTCGTGAGATAGTAACTAAAACATGTACGATGATATGCATGTATAGTTGTTTAAGCGAAACGTTGAGTTTATCGAATCGAATTAGATTGAGTTTGACTAGTAATGTAGATTCTAGTTTGTAAACGTGAAAAGAATATAAGGTCTTATTGGTTATACATGACGTATTTGGTAAGAAATGGAAGTGCTACTTTCGTTTTAAAAGAAGATTTACGTAAGCTGAAGATTGTCGGTCCCCATGAAGTCTTCTTGCTCACGTCTTTAGAAATTTGAATGACGTGTTGAGCGGTGTATAAAAAGTTCGTTGTAAATAATAAGTTTGTATCATTTCAAAGGATCTTGCATTAAGACATGAAATTTGAAATTTTGAGGTTCTTGTGAAAACGTTGATTCTTAAAAGAAGTTTAGCAATGAACTTAGTGTTCGTTGAAAAGAGTTTTTTAATGAAATGATTTGTTGGTTTGAAAAGAGTATGTGGTAAAACGATCTTATAATATCTATAAGATCTTATCAATATATGAGAAAGTTGGTTTGATTTACGACTGAGAATGAAAGTCTTTAGTATGATGTTATAATGTGAGCGCATTTTAGTGATTAGGTTAAATATGAAGTTCATGGGCAAGAGATTCATTGGACCGATTAAGTTGATAGGTAGCATTTCGTAAGGTTTTGAAATTCGGGTAACAAAACATTTTTAAGGTGTGATTAAGAATTTCACGTATGTGATTTATGTGAAAATAGATTATAGGATAAGAAATACGTTTGAATAAACAATGCATTTTGAAATTTATACAAATAGGGATTTCAACGAATGATAAACGACTTGGATATAAAACTTGATCGTGTTGTATGATGAAGTCTCTTTTAAAAGAAAATTTTGGTAACTATCACATAGGTAAGGGAATCACCCCTAACTCGCCGGCGATGTCGTTTTAAGAAAAGAAGGAGTGGAGTTAATCGTTAAGGTAAGGAAATCACTCATATCTCGATGATATGTCTCCATTTTGGTGTTACAAAGAATGTAAACAAAATTGAGTGACGTTTTGAAATCATGCATATGTATAAATGTATGAAAATATTTAGTATGATGTGTGTGTGAGAAAAATGATCCTGAAAATAAATTTGAATTTGAAACGAGAGAATTGTATCATATAGAAACGATGATAGTAAAGCATAGGTTTGATTAAAACTTGGATTGTTCCAAAACGGAACTTTGACTAAACCAAAGTGGTAAAAATTCCTTTGAATTTAAGAAACATGCTTTGGCCTAATAGGTGGAATACTCTCGCCGATATCACGGTTAACGGTATTCACCCTTCCAGTTACTACATGTTCCAAATCAATCGAAAATTCGAGACTTGGCGGGATTTTTGAAAATCAAGGAGCGGAACTAGTCGACAAGGTGCGGGTTTCACCCCTAACTTGACGATTTCGTACCGTAAGTGTGGTTGGTACTCGTCGGGTCAAAAATTTAATTTCGACACTTGGATGAGGGTCCACTAGAATTTGAAAATGGAAATTCTCCATCAAGGTGAGGATCTCACTCCTAGCTTGGTGGCGGATTTCGTGTAATAAGAATAGGTGGATTGAGAGTCTTTCACCAAATTGTGGGTTTCACGCCTATTTTGGTGAAGTCGTCTCGTTTATGAAATACGAGTGTTTTCGAGTTTAGTATGAACGAGTAAAAGACGTATGTTCGAAATAATAATAACAAGTATGAGCACATAAAGCATTTCAAGAAAATAACACGTAAGAGACATTTCAAGAATAGCACGTAAAGATGTGTCATAAAAGTAGCATGTGAAGCAAGTATGGTCGAATTTGGTGCTTAACTATAGACTAGGTCAAAAGCATGGCAATTTTCCTAATTCCCTATAGTTATGGCTCTGATACCAATCTGTCACACCCCAACCGATGGCGGAAACATTAGAGTGAGACGAAATAGATTGCTCGAGACATCATAACACTAATATTTGCGACAAGTATTTAAATAATAAATTTCATTCCATTTCTAAAAAGACAAATACAAGGGTTTGAAACAAATACAACAACATGAATAATAAAATACAATACAATAAGAGTACAAGATTTAAAGTGTGTATCTAAGCATCCTACTAGATTCCATTCATCATCAACATCATCGTTAAACCTGCAACATGTTTTAAAAGCCTAATTCAATACAAAAGTATTGGCGAGTATACAAGTTTTGTGTGGTAGCATATAAGTATAAAAATGATAATGAACAATCCACATGACAAACCATGTTATCAAGATTAACGTATAAACTGGCATGCGATTTACAAGTCAACCCTCTGTTTATGCAAGTATGAATGAATAAACCTAACATGACCGTTCGTTCACGGGTGATGCGTTACTCCTATAGCGCTATACATGTTAAGTGGAGGCTCGTACGAAGCTAATGACAAATTCATCACATAAGAATAACCCAGAAAACACGAATCAAGCATAACAAATAGTAAGCATGTATTGGATTGTTTGTTTATGTATTTGCATAAGAATATGTATACTAAGTGTGTTTTGTATATAAAAACATGTTACACCCAAAAGTGTGAAAACGGTAAAAATGGGTTGAGTATACTCACAATATTGCTAAGTCTTCCGATTATCCATGTGTTGACGAGTGTATGAGATTAGGAGGATGGAACACCGAAGTCACCCTATATGGGCAAACGGAGGTGTATGAGTAATCAGAATTATGACGGAGGATTTGAATTGGAATTAGAGCATATCTTGTTGGTATATATGTATATATACATTTTACATAGTTTATGTAAAAAGTTCTGAATTAAACCCATCAAGAGTATATTAGAAGTTTTGTCAAAAGATAAAAATACATTTATACTTATTGTTATAAAAATTATTTGAATATGATACGATTCATTTGTGGTTTGACTATAAAGTATATGTTTATGTTTTAACGAAAATCGGGCAGAGTTTCCTCTGTTTTTGAACGATCCCGACAACTAACGTGTCGATATATTTTCCAAAACACAACAATAAGCATAACAATATAATCATATAATTCTACGTATGTTTATAAATACAATTTTATTTAAAGTTCGTCCGCGATAAAAATATTAATTAATACAGAACAATAAAATTTACATTTTCGCCACTTTTATTCGAGTCTCGTGTTTAACCCGATGACCCGTCAGTTGATCGGGTTTGACCGGTTGACTGGCTTTAACCACGTCTGACCGAACCGAAGCTCGAACATCAAGCCGTAACCCGAGCTACAATCTGCCCCGACACGCCTCTTGAACCGAACCCGAATCCGTGTGAACCGAACACGAGAATCTGAGCCAAGATCAAACTTTGAGTCGATTTTGAAATAAAACTGAAACTTAACCGAATAATACTCAAAATCTGACTAACCTGAACTGAACCGGGACTGAACCGGCTGACCTGAAATGAAAACAAACCGAAACGATGTCGACCGGAGTTGATTGTCGTCGGCCGGAACTCGAACCGGAAACCAAACTGAACCACCGCCTCTGTCGACGCCGGCTGCCACCGTGCATCGGCTCTGGTTGCCGTCGACACCACCGCCATCCTCAACTTTATCATCAACATCACGATCATTGCGTCTCATCTTCCTCGTCGGCAGTTGCAGATGAAGAAGAGGGGTACGGGAGTCCCGTCGGAACGAGGAACGAAGGGATGGGTGTGCGGCGGTGATATTCGAAGAGAAGGGGAGGGCTGTGTGTGGGGTCGGAAGAACGAGAGTGGCCATCGGCAGGGCCGCCACCGCGTCGGAGTTCAAATCGGAGAGGGAGGGGGTCTGGTGCGGCCGGATAAGAAGGAGGCGTCGGAGATCGCCGGTCACCGCCGTTCTGTCGGTGGTCTTCATCGGAGCAGGATAGGGAGAGAGGTGAGGGAGGTCTGGTGATGGTGTCGACTGATAAGGGGGTGTTTGGCCTAGCTTTTATTTTTTTGGCTTATGCTTTTATTTTAAAGTAGCTTATGCTTATTTTCTTTCATTTGATAAGCTATTTTTAAGTGTTTGGATTAGCTTATATTCTACAAGTTGATAAGCTCTTTGAAACCATGAAATTTTCATGAGCTTGTATTATGGGAAGGGGTATAATATCATTGTGTGTATCATTTAAGGAAAATTGAGTAAAAAACCATCTTCTCCAAATAAGCTTATTCAAATAAGCTAAATAACCATCTTCCCATAAGCTTCTTAGAATTAGCTTATATAAGCTAATAAGCATAAGCTTAAAAAGCTAAACCAAACACCCATTAGTGCTTATTTTATAAAAATAAGCTAAAAAAGCTATAAGCTTAGATAAAAAAGCTAGGCCAAACACCCCCTAAGAAAGAAGAGGGTGTTAGGTTTTGTCTAAGTGAAGAAGAAGGATAGGTTAAGTGTTTTAAATGGGTAGAGTTTGTAATTTGGGTTGGGCCTCATTAGTTCGCTTACCGTCTTTTAAGCAGCCCAAATACATTTTCCCATACCCGTTCTCTTTCCCGAAATTTATGAAAGGTCGTAGAGTATGCATGTAAGACGAAAGCACGTAAACTGTATGTCGGAGTCGTTTTGGGTGCGTACGTTCGTCGTTTGCGGTAAAATCGTGTGAAACGCCTCGTTTGTCATTTTTAAGCCGTTTTTCAATCCGGTTTCAACTACGAATATCAAAATTTGATTACGAAGCTAAATTCATTGTAATATTTCGATGTTATCAGTATTTCGTCCGGTGTCAGTTTGTTACCGCGTAATTACAAACCGAAAAAGTACCGCTTTGCGTATAAACACGTATAAAAAATCGATTGTATGAAAAGCAAACATGTATAAAAATATGATTTTTTTTAGATTAACGCCTTGAAATTAGAATACGAATATGATCTAAATACGAAATTACGAGGCGTTACATTAATGTATATATATGTATATACGTGTTGAGACTGTTTTTTACACATATGTACAATGCCAAACAATCATCTCAGATACTTGCTATACGCATATGTACCATGTTGAACAACCATATCATTAACTTCTTTTTTAGAAGTATATTATGAATGTACATATGTGCACATTACAAATCAGACATGTACACTTAAAGAAGATGATCGGATGGAACAATATTTGTTAATGTACATATATGTACATACGTTTTTAAACTGTGAATACGTATAATACATATATGTACATTCACTTCTACAGTGTTTTTAATCATGTTCTAGATGGAACCATATATATTATATAATGGTTATATTTTTTAAAATTAAAAAATTAGTTAATTGGTGAGAGAGAGAAAATGAAAGAGAATGTAATTAGTTATTTAATTGGAGTGAGAAGTAGTTAACAATTTACATTTATACCCCTTTCATTTATTTTTTACATATAAATAATTAAAAACTGCCATTATTAAAATTTTCAAGATCCGAACAATTAATGACTCAGATTAGTTTACACGGTTCACTCTCAACCTAATGTTCACTTATAAAAATCTACCCTATATATTTATATATATATATATATATATATTATTTTAGAAAGTGGTCTATTTGTTTTATTTATTAAATATTTTAAATAAGTGAGTAAAATTACTAACCTGCCCTTATGTACAAGTCATATGTGATACTTAACTGAAATTTTTAACCAGCTTAGCGTCAAAGGACGTAAGATGTAATGAGTTTTACAAATAATGGATTATGACTCTAATTATTAAAGTTAAAGGTTATTCATTAGAATCTGATACAAACATAATGACAAAAATATAATTTACCCTTATAAAAATGGGTGGACTTTAAAAATAAAAAAAAAAGAATGGAGGGTACAATCGGGTCAACATGAAAACCGGCGTACTCGGGTCCAAAGTAACATTTGATGACATGACATCCGTGATGCTGACCTGCAACGAGAACCCTTCTTTTCGTCAACATCAAGCCGTCCAGGCATTGTTTGCTAGCCTCCATATATATTATTTAATTATTAAAAGTAAAAGATAAGACCGGTGAGTATGGGATTGATAGTCTCTTTGGAGACTACCCGTCACGTAGGCGCCACGTCATCACGGGAGGAGGAGCATCCTCTTGGGGACTGCCCAAGGGTAGGGATGAGCATATGCCACCGAATACCGATCCCATACCGATCCCGTACCGATCCCGATCGGTATCCATTTTTTGGCGTTTTCGGTATCGGTACGGTACGGTATCGGTATTATACCGATACCGACCCTCAAAATACGGTATAATACCGATACCGTACCGATACCTAACCGACATGTTTCGGTATCGGTATCGGTACCTAGTTTGGGTGAAATTCGGGATCGGTATTAGGCGGTATCGGTATCGGTTCGGTATCGGATACCGATATGCTCATCCCTACCCAAGGGTGTGGAGGGGAAGGAATGACAACCCAAGAGAGTTGTACCTTGTGCCATAATACTTGTACCCTGCAAGAGATTGAGAGAGAGAGCAAATATGTGGGGGTCACAAAAATACAACCAGCCAATAATCCGCTCGTCTCCAGCGTCCGGGAGGGGACGGAGGCGACACGACGGGGCGGGAGGGGGCGGTGTGGGACGATCCGGCAGGGGGCGACAGACCGGGGACGAGCCCCATACCCACCGGTCTAATATTACTCTTCAACTTTAGGTTAATAATATATAATACGTCTTTGGAAGATTTGGTTAATTATGAGCTATATAATCAGTTTTGTGAATAATTAGTTTTATATTAAAAACATATTTTATTATAATTTTTTAAGTAAAATATTTATTGTAAAATTGTTTATAACAAGCCAAGATTGCAAGTCAAAAGTAAAATACCTAATCTAATCTATTGAACTTTATCAAATCAAATGGTTGTAAACAACAAACAAAATCATTCAAAAACAAATTCAACTTCCAGATCTTGTTCTCTGCTTCTCCATATTTAAGCAAAATTTCAACATAAATAAACACACTATATAGAAAAATGTCGAATTAATCAGACAATAGTACGAAATATGTACAAACATTGACGGATTACTCGATAGCAATGACGATTTGTAGCGGCGACGGTGCACACCGGTCAACGGCTGAAGAGTAGAGTGCGAACTCGGTGAAATTTCAAGTTTAAGTAAACATCAGTCCGTGGAAGCGGAACAATCTCGCACGATTTTCAATTTGGGAAGGCAAAGAAACGACTGTTGACAGAGAGATTAGAAAGGGTGTTGGGGAGGAAGAGATGATGTGGTGTTTTAGGGAAGAAGAAGAGATGGTGCAGTGTTCGACACGTGCATGAAGCAGAACCACATAATTTTTTATTTTTTTGAAGAAAACGCAAAGCAAAGAGTAGAACCATCATAAGCTAAAAGTTGATGCTTATTTATAGTATTTAATTTCTTTTAAATAACTTAGACGTCTCTAATCTATACATTCTATTTTTTAGACAAAAGGATGTTTGACTATATTTATTGTTACAATTTTAAAGCACAAATATCCATACATTTATACAATTTTTAAACCACAAATATCCGTTATGGCAAATTCTACTTTATTTCAAGTACACCATTTTAAAATAAGATGATTAATGTAAAAGGAAAATACTCATAAATTAAATTAAAATATTTGAGAAGGTTTTATTGTTTTTAGAGTAAAATGTCAAAATAGTCACTGAGTTTAGACCACTTTTACCATTTTAGTAAAAAAATAAAACCTTTTGTATCTGAAAACTAAAAATTCGTGTTTCATGTGTGTTCACAGTTGAAAACTAAATTAAATAAAACGAAAAAGTTAAAGATAAGTCTTTGACATCAATATCAAATCTCAAGAATCCATATGAAGGAACTTCAACTACTTCAAGAGCCGGACAAATTGCCTTGAAGTGTTTATACCATTAAATATGAGACCCGGACTTGTTTTCGAGCAAAACTTACGTTAAAACATAGATCAACTAAAAACATACATAAAATAATAAGTACGAAAACGTATTATATTTCATCTCACTCGTTACCTTTACATCAAAACATAAACCAACTTGGAAACCGAAATGTACTTTAATAAAACACGTAAGAAAATAGTATTTTTTAAGTTAAAAATGGTATTACGCATTGCGGCAGCATTGAAACGTAAAATAACTCGAATTTATACCGTCTAGTGAAAACGTATTACATATGACAAAACGTAAACCAACAGAAAACATACATAAAAATAAGCATCGAAACGTTTTATAAGTGACATGCATACATAAGAATAAACACGTAAAACTTGAAGGGTCAAAATGACATTTTACAAAGTTTTTATAAAGCAAAGGGATGTAAGTGATAATATGCTGAAAGTTAAAGATAGAAAAAGGAAAAAAAAAACATAAAAAAAAATCATTTTAGCATCCTTTGAATCCCCCCATTTGTGGCCTGGTAGTAGGAGACTTGGGTTTTCCAATAGAGACTCAAGTTCAATTCTTACCTTTGTCATATTGGGTAGATATTTGGCAATGATGGTGACAAACCCATCGAGGGGGGTTCGATCCTGAGCCGCATCCTAGTTTTCATCTGGCTGTTACTTCAACGAGTCATCTCGTGTGGAGGCAGTACGGTTTCCGGGGGAACGCCGTAACCAAGTCTGACCAACCCAGCGCGGGCCCGTTTAAGATAACGTAGTCTGGGCAGATCTTGGCTAAGGCCGCCGTTTACGCAGTGTGACATTGGGTCACTCAATAAGAAAGTCACCCTTCAAAAAAAAAATTTAGCATCCTTTGACATTCGCTAAAGTGATTTTGGTTTTGAAAAATGTTATATATGTAATTTCGGTATTAGGATCAAATAAAAACCATATTTCGTATACAAATCATAAGAACCATTTAAAAAGTGTCATGTGACATCCAACAATTATGGAGAAATGGTAAAATAGTAAAATAAATAATATCAATTATATTGAATTCCTATAATTATGCTATCAATCAATTAATTCTTTATTTGGATCTTTCTTTTGTTTTCAATTTGTTGATAAAGAAAAGTGTTGATATCATTCATACATGTGCTAAATCAATTATCTAGATTAATTTTCATGTGATAATATAATTTCAAAGTGCTACTTTTATGTATATATTGTTTTAGTATGTGTTAATTTAACTTTTTTTAAGTGCTATGATCTGTTCTTACGGTAGTTTATATTGTAACCAACTCCTGTAATTTAGTATGTGCCTTTCAAAAGAAATGTAATTTCGTATGTATCAAAAGTTATATAAACATATATAATATATTAACATTATATGCATAAAGTTTATAAAATGTCAAATCCAAGCTACAAAATCCCACCCAATCTTTCTACCTTTATAGATCCATCGATCCTATGTGCCAAATAATTACGACATTGAAAATTTTCCCCTACTAGTTAAGGTAAATGTTAATGCAAGATATTTATATCAATCACTTACATGGGAAAATCCTTGTTTTCCTTAAGTTCATGTACAAAAAATAACAAAACCATCATTAATTTAAATTTCAGAGGAAAAAATCATCATTAAGCCATCCGTAATGGTCAATGCTTCACAAGAGACATTTTTCGCCATATTAGCATAACAAAGTCTCTTCAAATTAATGTGTAATATTAACGTCCCTTAATGCCCTTTCAATAATTAGTTTTTAAATTAGGGGTGTGATAAATACATCCAAACATATGAATTAATATACCAAATTAGTCAAACTTAGTAATGATTAAGTACTTTAATACATTATTTTATTGTAAAGTCAAAAGTAATAATTATGTTTTTTATATTATTTTATTTTATAAGACTTTTGTTACTTTTTCATATTTTTTTTATAATATTATTAGTATTAGTACTAATATCAACATTAATAAATAAATAATCAAGACATTATTATAAACGCGAAAGTGAAAAGATTCATTATAAATAAATAAATAATGAGTCTCTAAAAAAAGTAAACGTGCAAACATTAAAACAATTAATCACCTACATCGACAAAATCAATTTCACGACGATAAAGTTGAGTATATAATTCTAGACGCCACCCATGCATTGTCTCTCATCCAGCCACAGACATACTAATGTTGCTTCATATACATTTTATAAGAGAAATTTTCACTTTTTGTCCTTTATGTTTGTACTGAATTTTGAAACGTGCCCTTTAAAAGTTTTAGTTTCAGTTTATGTCCAAAAAACACATGTTTTGTATCACTTTATGCCCTTTACACCAAACTGAGTTAAATTACTTAGTTAGGTTTATTTAATGCAAGGGTATAATTGTCATTTCAAGTTTTTACTTTACTCATCGCCCCTTTATAACCCCCTTTCTTCATCATCATCCTCAATTAGGTTAGGGTTTCAAATCCCTCTTATCATATACATCTTCTTCCTCAGTTCCATGTTCAAATTCATCATAAAAAACATCCTCTGCCGGCGTCTCCTACCGTCAGTGTTACGACTCGTCAACCGCAGGATTATTATTCGTCCGAAGAGGAGTATCAGGTCCAGCTAGCCCTAGCTTTGAGCGTGTCCAATTCGGACTCCAGAGGTGATTGTTCGGATAGTGATCATGTGGTTGATTGAGGTGATGGTGCTGCTAATAAGTTTTCTCGATAGTATTGGGTGAGTTGAGTGTTGTTAATTGATGCAATCGTTGTTCCGTAGTCGATTAACTCGTTTTGATTGTGATTGTTTAATGATGATGATTATGTTTCTAGGTTAAATACATTTACACAGTGAATTTGAGAGTTTTACATAGGCTAATTTAAAGGATTTAGATAGGTTAATGGAACACATGTGTTACTGAGATGAAACAATTTTGGTTAATAAGGTGTCATTTATCTGATTATTACCTTGACTAGTTTTGTGTAATATTGTCTTACATCATCAATGTATCTGAGTTGAGTAATCAAGTTAGTTGAAATTTGAATGAAGCTAAAGTATTCATTAAAACCGTAGAGTAACACGAGAGCAGTTTTAATTTGATGAATAAATTATCATCGTTGCGTCGTTGAATGTTAGGCAGTAAATTGCTGACATCTATGCTGTTTCTACTCAAAATGTTTAGCACTGTTACTATGTAAAACTGTATGTCTGTATCATTTTTTTCCATAGTGTTTAGAACTTTAGATTGATTATTCTATTCCTATTTTAAACATTTGGTTACATTGGTGTGATGCCACTAACATCCCTTTAGTACACCAATCAGTAATCACTAGTGGTATTATGAGGCTTCGTCGTCTGAACTATTCTATGTCAATGCACATTAAAGAACAATAACTGTTCAGGGGAAAATAACAAATACGACAACAAATAAGAAGCATGTTCACCATGGTTGTATAAAGATGCAGATGATAAGAGGGATTTGAAACCTAACCAAATTGAGGAAGAAGATGAAGAAATGGGGTTATAAAGGGGCGATGAGTAAAGTAAAAACTTGAAATGACAATTATACCCTTGCATTAAATAAACCTAACCGAGTAATTTAACTCAGTTTGGTGTAAAGGACATAAAGTGATACAAAACATGTGTTTTTTGGACATAAACTGAAACTAAAACTTTTAAAGGGCATGTTTCAAAATTTAGTAGAAACATAAAGGACAAAAAGTGAAATTTTGTCCGTTTTATAATTAATAAAGACATTTATGTTTTTTTTTCAAAGCACCATAGCTTTATAAATGTTATTTATTCATTACATAAAAGTTTGCTTGTAACAAAGATTAAGAAAACTCATTACATAAAAGTTTGATTGTATAAAAAATAATTTATGTTCACTTAAAAAATAATATAAAAGTTAAAAACTAATGATTGTAATTAATAATTAAAAAATAAAATAGAAATATTAGGTAATTAATGCTTTGGGTAATTAATGTCAGCCATTTTCTCTCCTGCCCACCCTTCTCTTTCCTACCCGCCATTCTCTCTCCTAAAATGTTGACTTTTAGGTATATTTAACAACACCCTTAAATTATTTCTACTCGTTTGGTGTTATACTAACGCCCAATGAGATGGTGTTAGGGGCGTTATCAAGTCCCTTCACACTCATATAATGCTCATTACGCATGATTTAAAAGCGTAAACTTTTAAATTAATGTAACAATATTATTATAGATAAACTTGAAAAGGGCCCAAATTATCATTTATACTTTATTTAGTTTTGTCATGCTTGGATTGTATTTGGTTAGGTTTGGGGTTTCCTATCACATTATTATTCATGGTGATTGGTGAATTATCACATATCATACCGTAATTAAAGGTTACACATTTTTACAACTAAAAACAAATGTTTTCTTAATCTTAACAAAATTTACGAGTAGAGTCCATCTTCACTTAAGGAAAAGTATATTAGAAGCTTTATAGAAAACGTAATAATATATATTTTTATGAGACACTTGTAATATATTCATAACATGAAATCACCGACAAAATTATCAACTATTAGTTGTGCTAATAAACGAAAAAACAAACTAAAAGTCCAATGTCAATAAGGTTCACTTTAAAATATATGAAAAAATTAACATATTTAACAATTATAGTTTTGGTCTAACCAACTAAAAAATAAAGAAAAAGACTTAATGAGAGATATCTTCGAAAACAAATAATAATGAATAACATTTACCAAAAGGGTGGTTTGAGTTTCCCTTCTATACATTAGAACCAAGGTATATAAGTTTTTTATGTAAAGACTAAAGAGGTTGCTCAATAACAAATCAACAATTACAATATACTAAAAAGTGAGATGCAACACAACAAATAAACTATCACATGATGACTAAAGTGCTAAGCAATGCGAAACGTTCGCAACAACTAATATATACTGAACCGGGCGTCTTATGATGCAAGGTGATAAAAACGCTTAACGTGAGCATGTTGGATTTAGTGATGACACAAATTGAATAGAAATGATGCCTTATGGTATATGATATAACAAAGAACCTCAAAGATGTTGATAGCATCGACGCCTTTACATAAGTAGGTTGTAAAGATTGTTCTTAATGACGCTAATACTTAGTGGTGCTTTTTTTTTGTGATTGTTGAAATTGTTCTAAGTGTCTTTGCTCTTGAATCCAAACAAAATTTGTATCATTTGGTGAGACTTAGATTTTTCAAATACTACAACATAAGAACAAGTATTGATGGTTAGAGATGGTTAGAGATGAACGTTAGACAATGAAGCGTTCTTTATACACTCCTTGCATGTTTGGCGTAGAAACTTTTTATTATAAATTAGGATAAGTGACATATACGTTCTTGGAACTCGTGGATACCTTAAAAGATTAACATCATCTCATCGCTTTCTTCATTGGATTGCCTTTTTACTCGAGCAAAATCTACACAACATGCGAGCAAATTTCGTCACAACAAAGTTATCATTTACGTGAATAATAAAAACGAGCATTCACTACATGTGTTTCATAATTACGTACTCCCTATGAAAGTATAAAAATTCAGTATGATGCCGTTTTTGTCCTTATTAAAACTTCTATACTCCATGCCTTACAGATCTTTTAATTCGAAATAAAGACCGTTTTTAATAGTTTAAGGTACTTTCATAAAACAGATTTCTAACCATAACAAGTCTAAATTCCGATTAAAACCAATAAACTTTACTTTTGCAATTATTCCTCCACCTTTATTTATTTTAACAACATAAATGTAAATAAGATAAATAATTAACTTGTTTATGACAAATTGTGGTTAGGTTTACTCTTCTCATAAACATTATTCCACTTATTCCTTCCTTACATTCATAATTTAGCTATATTCCAATTTAACAATCAACACTTTTTTTTAGTCGTCCACAGTCTTTTTGTACAGTTTTGTAAAGTTTAGTACAGTTGTTTAGTCAAACTTGATATCTTACCAAAATTAATAAAAAATTAAATTAATAAAAAATTAAAAGAAAAAAACACATTAAATTAAATTAAATACATACTAAAAATAAATAAAATAAAATAAAATTTATATGTCATACAAAAGATTTGCCAACCTGACACCCTCTCTCTACTATAATAAACTCAAAGCCACCGTTTCCATATTATTCCAGATTTCAAGTACCCTAAAATTGAACAAAATTTGGGGAAGAAACCAAAATCATATCACAAAAATATCTTCATCCATCATGATTTATCAACAGTTTTGAACGATCGTATCTTCTTCAATAATGTCAACACTATCGATTCCTTTTTTGATCGTAAATTGAAGAATCGTGTTGTTCTATAAATTGAAGATTTGTGTGTTCATCAAGGATTCGAATTATGGCAGGTCAGAGTAAATGGAGGAAGATGAAGCTTGCGTTAGGGCTAAATACGTGTTTATACGTTTCCGAAAGCTCCGATGACGGTGAATCTGTGAAAAGTTCGTCTAGAAGTTGTTCAGATGCTCGTCGGCGTATGCCGATCACTCCGACTCCGTCGTCTTCTGGTCTCCGTGTGTCGAAATACAGCGATAAATCGACGTCGGAGGTAGTTTTGAATACTGTTTGATTGTTGATTGTTGTTGATTGTTAGTTGATGATTGTTAATTTTACTGTTGTGTGTTTGATTGAAAGTTTGAGATTAGGTTTAGATGTGTAGATGAACTGATGAAGGAATTAGTGAGTTACTGTGTGATTAGAACTGAAGGAGAATAGGTTAATTTTATTAATTGCATGTCATGTGTTTGATTGAAATTTTAGATTGAGAGTTTGAGATTGTATGTGATTAGGTTAAGATGTGTAGGTAGATGTGATTTGAGTTAGTTTTATGTGAAGGAAGTACTGGATTACTGTGTGATTAGAACTGGAAGAGAAAGTTGTCGAAATACGGCGTTGAATCGTCGTAGGATGTAGTTTTGAATATTGTTTAATTGTTGATTGTTGATTTTACTGTCACGTGTTTGATTGAAAGTCTGAGATTGTTTGTGCTTAAGTTTAGATGTGTAGTTAGAAATGATTGAGTTAGTTTTATGCGAAGGAATTAGTGAGTTACTGAGTCGTTAGAGCTGAAAGAGAAAGGAGATAAAGTTGTTATTCATAGGAATATAGTTTAATTGTTAGTTTCATTGTCATGGGTTTGAACAAAACTTTGAGATTGTATGTGATTAGGTTTAGATGTGAATTAGTTTTATGTGAAGGAATTAGTGAATTACTGTGTAATTAGAACCGAAAGAGAAAGGAGAGAAAGTTGTTTCATAAGCATATAGTTTTATTGATAATTTCATCGTCATGTGTTTGATTGAAACTAACTTTGCGGTTGTAGCGATTAGGTTTCGATGTGTAGTTAGAAATGATCGAGTGAGTTTTATGCGAAGGAATTAGTGAATTACTGTGTGATACGAACTGAAAAAGAAAGGAGAGAAAGTTGATTTAGAAGGAAAGATTACGTAATCGAATATGTTATTTTTATTGTTTTTTAATGTATTGGAAAGATGCTTAGCTAGTGACTGGTTATGGTGATGATGATAGACATGTACATATACAATACTTATGTGGGGATGGAGATAGTGATGGCTTTTTTGTTGTTATGTAGTTTTCAACTCTTAAGGTTATCTTCTTTTATTCCATCAATTTTTATTGGTTTCTAACATTATTTTTATTTAATCTACATTCTGTTTTCCCGCTAGTAATATTTATGAACAGTTGTACTTCCCCTTGTTGAAGGTAAATGGCTTTGTTTGGTCAACACCTTCACCTTCACACACAAAACCTCTCTCTTTCATTTTCATAGTTGAATTAACACTTTTTGACTTTACTTATGGAGCATTAAAAGCTTATTCTTTTCATACATGTGATTGCTTTTGACTATATGATATATGCTTTTCTTCACATCATTGGCACAGCAGTTGCTTAGTGAAACTTTAACAAGTTTCTAGATTTTTAAACACTAAGAATAACCCCTTTATCACAAGTTGGCCACCCGGAATACATCTTGTCATTACTCTAAACTAAAGTGACTTACAACTTGCATGATCATGATTTTACATGATATTCTTTGACACTATTCACAAATTTGTAGTTAAATATATTTATATTATATGTGTATGGTACTATACACGCGTCATTAGGGCTGCAAACGAACCGAACGAACAAGACCTTGTTCGTGTTTGTTTGTTACGGAAATGAACGTGTTCGTGCTCGTTTGTGTTCGTTTGTTAGTTTTAGGTAACGATTGTTCATGAACACAAATGAAAATAAACGAACACAAGCAAGCGTTCATCAACAGAATATATAATATAGTGATGCTTATTAAATATTTTATATTTGTCGGAATTTTGAAGAATTTAAATAAAATATAAAATTAAAAACACTAATGAACTATCGAACATAAACGAACACATTACTAAAAGTTCATGAACATAAATGAACGAACGCGACCTCTGTTAATGTTCGTTCATTTCACTAAACGAACGAAAGTTTTTGTTCATGTTCATTCATTTATTAAACAAACGAACTTCCCGCCGAACAGTTCACGAACTGTTTGCTGAATGTTCGGTTCGTTTGCAGCCCTATGCGTGATCTTAGAAGCATCAAGTGCATTATTATATATTAATGTATAATGTATACAAATTAGTATACCTAAATCTTCGAATTATTAGTTTTTTAACGAATAGTTTTTATTTGGATTGCAGCCAGTTTGTGCAATTTGCTTGATGCCAATGAAAGCAACCGGCACTGACGCCATCTTCAAAGCAGAATGCACACATTCTTTCCATCACCATTGCATTGCATCAAACGTAAAATACGGAAATCGAGCATGTCCCGTTTGTCGTGCAAAATGGAAAGAAATCCCTTTAACGACTTCCGGTTCTTGTGTGAAAGCAAATACAAATACAGATGATCATACCATGGTTATGTCACCACAACAATTGCATGCTTATCGTAATATTCCTTTACTATTTCAAGCCTTCGAGCCTCCTGTATTTGACGATGATGAACGAGTCAACCAGAAAGCAGAAGACATAGACTCCGGTGATTCGGATTTCAATGAAGGAATAGATATAAAAGCCTATCCTGAAGTTTCCACAGTCGCAAGATCGACATGCTTTGATAATTTCAGCATCTTAATTAATATTAAAGCTCCTGTTGCTAAATCAAATCTAAACGCACGTGCATCGATAGATCTAGTAACCATGCTTGATATAAGCGGTAGCATGACGGGTACGAAGATTGCTTTATTAAAACAAGCTATGGGTTTCGTAGTACAAAATCTCGGCCCGTGGGACCGCCTTTCGGTAATAGCATTTTCTTCTACAGCCTGTCGTCTTTTCCCGTTCCGCCGTATGACCGAAACCGGGAAACGAGAATCTTTACAAATGATTAACTCATTGGTTGCGAATGGCGGGACCAATATAGCTGAGGCTTTAAAAAAGGGAGCGAAAGTGATGACTGACCGGAAATTCAAGAATCCGGTCAGCAGTATGATATTGTTGTCAGACGGGCAAGACTCGGACTCTAACTTCAGCCCACGAAAGCTGAATTTGAATTACCAGAGTCTTTCATCTTCTATTCAAGTAAAAAATGACGAAAACCGCATCCCGATTCACACGTTTGGGTTCGGTACGGATCACGATGCGTGTGCACTGCACGCTATATCTGAACATTCCGGAGGGATGTTTTCGTTTATAGAAGCTGAGAATGTGATACAGGATGCTTTTGCTCAGTGTATTGGCGGGCTTTTGAGCGTTGTGGTTCAAGAATTACGAGTTGAAGTCGAGTGTGTTCATCCCGTGTTACGCCTCGGGTCAATCAAAGCCGGGAGTTACAAAGTGGGTATGGATGAGAACGCGAGATCAGGGTTTATCGAAGTCGGTGATCTATACGCAGAAGAAGAGAGAGATTTTCTTGTCACGATGGATATTCCGGTAGAAAAATCGAGCAACATAATGTCATTGGTGAAATTTAGAGCTATTCATAAGGACCCGATAAAGAAAACGGTGGTTACGGTTGGTGGAAATGAAGATTTGATAATACTGAGGCCTGAAACAAGTTTGAAAAAGCAAACAGTGTCGATCGAAGTTGACCGACAGAGGAACCGGCTTATGGCTGCCGACGCGATATCCGAAGCACGAACGATGGCCGAACGTGGTAACCTAACAGCAGCGGTGTCGGTGCTTGAGGAATGCCGGAAAAAGCTGGCGGATTCCGTTTCAGGTCGTGGCGGTGATCGTTTATGTGTCGGTTTGTTGGCTGAGCTTAGGGAAATGAAGGAGAGAATGGTGAGCCATAGAGTGTATGAGTCGTCGGGCCGGGCTTATGTGTTGTCGGGGTTGAGCTCACACTCGTGGCAGCGGGCAACGGCTAGGGGTGACTCGACAGAGACGACGAGTATAATACAGAGTTACCAAACACAGACAATGGTGAACATGGTTAACCTATCGCAAACAACGAGTTTCATCCGGAGTCCTTCAACATCTATGGTTAGCCCCAACTCCCCCAAGACTGAACCACTCAAAACCAAAAAGTCGTTAAGGTCGATACGCTCTTTTACTTAGGTGATAGGATGAATAACAGTTCTTAAGGTTGTTTGGTTATTTAAATTTGTGTCCTTGTTTTAGCTCTAAAAAATATGGGTATATTTATTCCAATAGAATTGGATTGGATGTAAGGAATAAATGATATGGGGATATTA
>JARYGA010060243.1:38269-110648 GCA_030545235.1 Helianthus tuberosus
ACTTGAGGCAAATTTCCTCAAATTCACATTAAAGACCTTAAGCAAGATATTGTATAATTGAATAAAAGTTTATTAAAGTTAGCACAAGTGAAACTAAAATAATACTTCAATGACGTGTAACATTATTTTAGAATTCGTGTAATTTTAGTGTAAAATTATATAACATTTTTGTCCGGGATGGTTGAGAGTAAGTATTTTTTGTTTATAGCTTATGGGTTATGTATTAGAGAAAATGTTATTAACACGTGGAGCTTATAGGAGTAGAAGCAAATACAAACCACATTTTGTATACAAACTGTAAGAACCACTTAGAAAGTGACATGTAGCATCCAATCAATTATAGAGAAATGGTAAAATGATAACCTAAATCATATCAATTATCTTGAATTCTTTATAATTATGCTAACAAGCAATTAATTCTTTATTTGGATATTCGTTTTGTTTTCAATGTGCTGATAAAGAAAAATGCTGATATCATTTCACATATGTGCTAAAATCAATTATCTTGATTAATTTTCATGTGCTAATATAATTTAAAAGTGCTACTTTTATGTATGTATTGTTTTAGTATGTGCTAATTTAACTTTTTTAAAGTGCTAGGATCAGTTCTTACGGTTTGTAGGATAAATATGGTTTGTACCGGAACCAACCCCATTAACACGTATCGAAACTTACAGCAGTAGAGTATAAAATCCATATTGGGCCGGACTTAGTTCTATGTATTGGGCCCGATAATAAGTGAGTTTATAGAACTTAGATAAATACTTAGGGGATTATCACAAAATTAACTAATAAGTTATCTATAATCTTGTAATTTTTGTAAGGCCATAAAATTTGTCAAGGGGTCTCTTTTACCAAAAAAAAAAAAAAAAAAAAAAAAAACCTTATAGCAATAGATTATTAAATTTAAATTTTATAAGTTTGATGTGCTATATGATGAACTTTAAGACGATATTGTAAAAAAATGTATCAAAATTTGTTATAACCTTAATGATACGTTAAATTTGCTATTTTTTTATTGGCTAGTCACTTTAATTGTAGTACTAAATCTACATCTATATTCACTATGAAAGTTGAACCCTTGATATCACAAGAAGTGACATATTTCTCAGTTCTCACACGTTTATACCAGTAGCCTACAAGCCTTTTGGTGTTTAAGGCCCAAAGGGAGTTAAAAGTTAAAACCAAACCATTCCGATATCGCATTTTAATTTCTAAATGATTCCTACATTTAATCGCACATATTGAACTTGTGCATGTGTAAGAAAGTTTATAATTTATATAATTTTTTCATGTTTGTCTTTGCTTCGCATACCATTAAGATCGAAGGTGTGATTTCAAGTCCCCTGCCACCTCACCCATTTTGACTTCCTATGATGCCCCTACACCACCCCGCCTCCGCCAAGGGGGAGCTATCCTTGGCCTCCGCAAAAGGAATAGCGGACGTGAGAGGAAGAAAGCAATGAGTTTCACCTTCATCAACCAATCAGATTTTGTTTTTATTTATCTTTTTTTTCTTTTTTTAGTATAGTTAAAAGGGGCTTTATTCCACACCGTGCAAGTTAAGGATAAAGCCCCTCGCTTATGTATCGCCTACGTGGCGCTTACGTGGCGTGATAAAGCCCCTAGGGGCGTGAGACCATACCACCCAGCTAATGCAATTTAAAATAACTTTGAGACCATGTGTAGTGGTGAGTGAAACAAATGTCCCACCCTTGGGTATGAAACGACACATGACGCCTAGTCAGCAAAGAGACTTGAAGTTAAAAAGGAGTGTAGTGGGGCTTGAACTCTTGCAGTCATTAGATATTATAATTGAATTAAACAAAAAAAAACCATCACAAGAATTCTATTGGTCATCCAAATTGAATCCGACGTTTTAATCAACACGCCCAACAAAAAAAATGCAAAATAACGCCCTAGAGGCGGTGCGTATGCGTGAAAGGGCATGGATAAGGAAAAAACACCCAAATTACGTGCCACTACGGGTGTTCTGATGATCATATTAAAAAATGTGTTGTAAAGAATAAGAAATTACATGGGGTATTTTGACTTTTATAAGACCAAGTTCACAAGATCAATTAAATTAGAAAATTCTACAAAACATCCTGATCTTTATCATATGTGTTTGTGATTTATATAAAAATGTTATAGTATGAATAATCAATGAAAGTTTTAATAAACAAAATGTTAACAATATTACAATACAATTAGTAGGGATTTAAAAATTAGGTTATTAGAGACTTTGATAATAAGATGTTAAACTATTTAAGTCGAAAAGTCCCTAAAGATTACCCATATTGGTGGGTCATTGACTCATTTAGACGTTTAGTCCAAAACTTATTTCATTGTTTGTATTTAGAAAAAAATTACACCGTTGTTTCTTGTACTTTCTGCCAAATTTTAATGTCGGGTACTAATAGTTTTTTGTTGCAAAATCAGGTATTAATGTTCTAATTTGTTACAATATTGAGTACTAAGACCAAATATTGTCACAATATTGAGTACTAAGGTTTGTTAACATTTTTTGTTAAGTCTTACTAAAATAACTAAAATGCTCTTTAATATATAGAGGGTCTATTTCTTAATTAATTATATTTGACTAAAATAATTTAAGGTTTTATATATATTTATATTTTTATATTTTTTCTGTTTTATTTATATTTTTTATAAAACTAAATGGATTTGAAGTTTATTATTTATAAACTTTAAGGTTATATATAATATTATTTAAATTTAAATAATATTATATATAAACTCAAAGTGTATAAATAATAAACTTCAAATCCATTTAATTTTATAAAAAAATATAAATAAAACAGAAAAATATAAATATAAATAAAACTTTAAATTATTTTAGTCAAATATAATTAATTAAAAATAGACTCTCTATTTATTAAAGGGCATTTTAGTCATTTTATTAAGACTTAACAAAAAAAGTTAACAATATTTTGCCTTAGTACTCAACATTGTGACAAGAGTTAAGTTCTTTTTGAGTCCCTGTGGTTTGTGCAGTTTAACTATTTGAGTCCAAAAACCAAACTTGTCTTGATTTGAGTCCCTGTGGTTTGTATTTTTGACCATTTGAATCCAAAATGCAAAAACTTTTCTTGATTTGAGTCCCTGTGGTTTGTATTTTTAACCATTTGAATCCAAATGGTTTTTGGATGAGGTTTGCATTTTGGATTCAAATGGTTAAAAATACAAAACAACAGGGACTCAAATCAAGACAAGTTTGGTTTTTGGACTCAAATAGTTAAACTGCACAAACCATAGGGACTCAAAAAGAACTTAACTCTTGTGACAAATTAGAAAGTTAATATCTGATTCTGCAACAAAAAAACTATTAGTACCCTACATTGAAATTTGGCAGAAATCACTCTAATTTTTTCTTGAATTTATCAACAAAGTTTGTGAATTTTTATAGTTTCGTAGATCAATTGGAGATTCTATGGTCATGATCAAGATCATAAGTACATGATCTTATTTTTATAAGAATCACATACATGACTGATAAGTTTTTGTGGAATAGAATATATAAAATCATATGATTTTAAGCTTGAAGATCAAAATCCTAAGAGCATTCACATTGGAATGTCTATATCACTCAAATCATACAATTTAAGGAAAAGTTTAATGTTTTCATCTATTTTTACACTACATATGATTCTCCAATATGGAGAATAGATATATGGATTGAATAGTAATTCCTTGATTTCGCCAGAATCTAACCAGAGGCGACGAAGGGGTGACAGGTGATTTGGGCATTTAGGGCAATTGGAGAAGAACTATCGATAGATGGGTGGGTGGTTTGAGTATTTATTTTCTCAAAAACTAATTATAAAACAACTCTTTTGTTGATAAGAAACAAACTGTAATTTCTATTCAATCTTCAATGTCATTTCCACACATGATACAAAATGTATATCTCTGTACATATAATAACTGTCCAAAACGTATGTAGATGATAACTGCCAAACAGTTTTTGGGGGAAACTGCCAAAACGGTTATATGTTTGTGGGTGAGAGTTGGCTACAAAGTCCATTTTTCCTAAAAAGTGTAAAAAGTCATAAAACACCATAATGACAACCATAAAACACACTCAAAACCCACAAATAACAAAGTGAAGATTACTAAAATGCTATATTGTGGGTTTTATGTTGTGTTTTGGATGATAAGGCTTTGATTATCTAATGACTAACATTAGTGTGTTTTATGTTGATTATCATGTTGTGTTTTATATTCATAGTTCTACGATGGTGTGTTTGAAGCTATTATGGGCTGTTACAGTTTGGATACTGTATTTTAGTGATCTTCACTCTATTATTTGTGGGTTTTGACTATGTTTTATAGCTGAAATTGTGGTGTTTTATGACTTTGTACACTTTGTAGGAAAAATGGACTTTGTAGCCGAACCCCACCCATATGTTTGTATATCTGGTTTTCTAACACCCCCCCTCAGATATTCATACTGTTCATTATATAACTATTAACAACATTCTTCAGGATGATGTTAAATCGATACTTCGGGACCTATGTGATAAACTGATACTACAGGACCAGTTATGCTGCCTCGTTAGAAACTTTGCTAAGAAAACCCAATGGGACAAAACTTAGTCAAGGAAAAGAGTACAACGTGTATAATGATCCCCCTCAATTTAACTAACGTCTTTTAACCTACGAAGCCCAATCTTATGTGATAACTGCTCGAAACTGCTTCTAGGTAAAGATTTTGTGAACAGGTCAGCTAAATTTTCACTTGACTTGATCTGGCTAACATCAATTTCCCCTTCTTTCTGCAAGTCATATGTTGAGAAGAACTTTGGTGAGATGTGCTTTGTTCGATCACCCTTGATGTAACCTTCTCTGATCTGAGCTATGCAAGCAGCATTGTCTTCATAAATAATTGTCGGCTCCTTCTTGATCTGTTTTAATCCGCATGCTTCTTGTATGTGATTAATCATTGATCTCAACCACACGCATTCTCGACCAGCATCATATAGTGCTATTAATTCGGCATGATTTGATGATGTTGCTGTAAGTGTTTGCTTTGTTGACTTCCAAGAAATTGCTATGCCACTGTATGTGAATACATAACCTGTCTGAGATTTTGCTTTGTGAGGATCTGATAGATATCCGACATCAGTATGCCCAACAAGTTTGGACTTTTGATCCTTTTGATAGAAAAGACCTAAGTCTTGTGTCCCGCAAATATACCGGAATATATATTTTACACCATTCCAGTGTCTACGTGTTGGATTCGAACTGTATCTCGCTAGTACATGAACTGCAAATGTAATGTCAAGTCTTGTGTTATTTGCGAGATACATAAGGGCACCGATCGCGCTTAAGTACGGTACTTCCGGACCAAGTACTTCTTCACTTTCTCTTGAGGGCGATAAGGATCCTTGTGTGGATCTAGCGGTCGAACAACCATAGGTACACTAAACGGATGTGTTTTATCCATATTGAAACGTACTAACATCTTCTGGATGTAGTTTGATTGATGGACAAATGTGCCATTGCACAAATACTCAAATTGTAGTCCAATGCATAACTTTGTTATACCAAGATCTTTCATTTCAAATTCCTTCTTTAACAACTGAGCAGCTTTCTCTATCTCTTCAAGAGATCCGATGATGTTAATATCATCAACATAGGCTGCTATTATAGTGAAATTTGAGAGTGATCTTTTTATAAAGACACATGGACTGATTACATCAGACTTGTATCCTTCTTTATCTAGGTATTCACTATGTCGATTGTACCACATACGACCAGATGGTTTGAGACCATATAAAGATCTCTGGAGCTTTATAGAACACATGTCTCGAGGTGTTGATTTTAATGCTTCAGGTAACTTTAATCCTTCAGGGATTTTCATGTAGATGTCATTTTCAAGTGTCCCGTATAAGTATGCGGTGACGACATCCATTAGTCTCATATGAAGTCCTTCAGAGATTGTGAGGCCGATTAGGAATCTAAGGATTATCGCATCCACTACAGGGGAATACGTTTCCTCATAATCAACTCCTGGGATTTGGGAAAACCCTTGCACTACAAGTCAAGCCTTATATCTCACAATCTCATTCTTTTCATTTCTCTTTATTGCAAACACCCATTTATAACCTTCTGGTTTGACGTCTTTGGGTGTTCGGACTACAGGTCCGAAAACATGTCGCTTTTGGAGCGAATTTAATTCTGCATTTATGGCTTCTTGCCATCTTGGTCAATCATTTCTGTGCATGCACTCTTCTAAAGTTTTAGGTATGTAATCATTTTCATTGATTACATCCGTTGCTATAGCATATGCGAATATATCATCAACACGTGTTTTATTCCGGTTCCACATTGTAATATCTTGTACATAATTAATAGAGATCTCATTTTCGTT
The DNA here is from genome assembly GCA_030545235.1 of Helianthus tuberosus. NCBI lineage: Eukaryota > Viridiplantae > Streptophyta > Magnoliopsida > Asterales > Asteraceae > Helianthus > Helianthus tuberosus. The sequence continues at coordinate 44,664 of JARYGA010060243.1, forward strand.
CGGTACCAGTGTTTCTTCTGAAATTTCATTTTCCTCTGGATTCATAGTTGTCTCTTCTAGGACATTTACCTCTACCAGGGTTTCATTTATAACCTTTTGTGAGTTTTCACCAACTGCGTTATTGTGCTCTTTTCGTTTCTGTGGGTTCTTATATTTGGAATCGATCGGTCTCCCACGTTTTCCTTGTATAGTAATCGCTTCCGGGATTACTTCAATTCGAGCAGGTGCATTTGATGCTGGTACATGTGACTTTGTCACTCTATTCGTGTCTGTGAATGCATCTGGTAATTCATTTGCTATTCTTTGCAAATGTATAATCTTTTGGACTTCATATTCACATTGACCACTTCGGGGGTCGAGATTTGATAGCGATGATGCATTCCACATTATTTCTTGTGTTGCTAGTCTTTCTTTGTTCTTATCTACCCCTAAGACTGGGAACAATGTCTCATCAAAATGACAGTCAGTATACCGTGCTGTAAACATGTCTCATGTTATTGGTTCTAAGTATTTAATAATGGACAGGGAGTTAAAACCAATATAGATACCCAGTCTTCTTTGGGGTCCCATTGTAGTACGTTGTGGTGGCGGTATTGGTACGTATACCGCGCAACCAAAAATTCTAAGGTGGGACAAACTTGGTTCTTGTCCGGAGACCAGTTGCAATGGGGAGTATTCGTCATCAGCAGTTGGTCTTAATCTATTCAGTGCAGCGGCATGCAAAATAGCATGGCCCCATGCAGAAGATGGTAGTTTACATCTTATTAAGAGTGGTCTAGCGATTATTTGTAATTGTTTAATTAGAGATTCAGCTAAACCATTTTGTTTGTGAACATGAGGTACTGAATGTTCAACATTGACCCTGATTGACATACAATAGTCATTAAAAGCTTGAGATGTGAACTCTCCCGCATTATCCATCCGGATGTTTCTAATTTGATTGTTCGGGAAATTAGCTCTTAGTAGTATGATTTGAGCTAGAAGTCGGGTAAATGCTACATTTCGAGTAGCTAAAAGACTCACATGTGACCACCTTAAGGATTCGTCAATTAAGACCAAGAAATTGTGGAATGGTCCACATAGAGGATGAATGGGCCCACAAATATCCCCTTGGATTCTTTTCAAAAATGACGGGATTTCATGTATCAATTTAGTTTGTGAGGGATGAGTTATAAGTTTGCCCAGAGAGCATGCTGCACATGATAAGTCTTGTGGTAGCAAAACATTTAAGTTTTTAAGAGGGTGCCCGGTTGCACTTTTGATTATTCGTCTCATCATTATGCTACCAGGGTGACCTAGACGGTCATGCCATATATTAAATGTGTCTTTATCTAATAGCTTTTGGTTACTCACCATGTATGATTCGATAGGATTGATATTAGTACAATATAATCTAGAGGATAAGGCTTCTAATTGTTCAACAATGGTTTCTTGGCCATTTTTGTTTAAAGTAATTTGAAGATATTCAATTTTATTTTCAGATATTGTTTTTAGGTGTTAACCATTTTTTTTCGAATATCTTTAAAGCTAAGTAAATTTCTTCTGGATTTACTAGAAAATAATGCATTATCAATAGTTAATTGGGTACCCGAAGATAATGTTATGTGTGCTATGCCGGAGCCTTCGATAAGGTTGTTGACACCAGATATAGTACCAATCGGTGTCTCTGCTGGTATTACAACTCAGAGAAAAATTTCACATCTTTGAGAATAGTGTTAGTACTACCGCTATCTACCAGACATTCATCACCAATAATAGCTCTATTGGAGCTAGTATACATATTTCTTCAGGAAATAAAAATAAATAAAAGTTAATGCAAAGAAGTAAAATTAAACATTGCAAGAATTTCAAACCAAACCAAATACAAAGGTCACAGTGTGAAAAGTAAAGCATAAAAGGTACATTAAATATGTTTAAACATCACGAACGTTTTCAATGAAATCACATGCATCCAAATGAGCGTCTGGTATCGTGGCTGGAGGTGCATCCTCAATCAGATTAGTTTCAGCATTCTTTCCTTTTTCTTTCATCATGCGTTGATATGCCTCAACAAGGTGTTTAGGGGTGCAACATGTGCGGGACCAATGATTTGACATCCCACATCTATAACAAATGTTGCTTTGGTTCCCGCTACTTTTCCCTTTTGAAGGTCTCCCCGTATTATGTCGACTCGATTCACCACCGCTATTTTTAGTGTTCTGGGACGCTCGATGCCATGTATATCCTCGTCCTAGACCACGACCAATAGACCTCTGCTAGGGCCACGGCCTCTACCTCTACCTCGTCCGCTTTGATAATTGACCACATTCGCTTCAGGGAATGGGCTTGCACCGGCAGGTCGCGATTGATGATTTTGTAGTAGGAGCTTGTTGTTTTGCACCACGACTAGAAGACATGATATCATTTAGAATATTTAGTAAATTGACGTTCCCTGTATTGCTGCGATAGGAGCATATTTGAGGCATGGAACGTTGAGAAAGTTTTTTCAAGCATGTCTTCATCGGTAATTTTCTCACCACATAATTTAAGTTCAGAGGTAATGCGGAATAAGGCGGAATTATACTCACTGACAGTCTTGAAATCCTGTAGTTGTAAATGAAGCCATTCATAGCGGGCTTTGGGGAGTAAGACCAACTTCTGGTGGTCAAAACATTATTTGGTGTTTGTCCACAATTCAAGAGGGTCCTCAACAGTTAAATATTCCCGCTTTAGATCTTCGTGAAGATGATGGCAGAGGAATATCATAGCTTTCGCTTTATCTTGAGGTGGAGTTTGATTACCATCAATAATAGTCTCCCCCAAATTATTTGCCGTCAAATGAATTTTAGCATCAAGAGTCCACGGGAGGTAGTTGTTACCCGAGATGTTAAGTGCGGTGAATTCAAGCTTTGATAAGTTTGACATTTTATCTACAAATGAAAGAATCATGGATTTAAAATCGAGCCACAATATAAAATATATATTATAGGAGAACTTCAGGTTCTCTATAGGTGGAACTGCAGGCTCAATACTTTACGCCGTTTTAATAATAGAGTAGGAATTTAGAAACTCTTGTATGATTTCGTATTCTAAATATAAATTGTGTTTTGATAATTTAATTAAATATTTGAATATAATAAAATATACTAAACTTTGAATGTTGTTATATTAAACTCTTGAATGTTGAATATAATAACGTTTTGTAGTCAAACTTTGAAATTCGAAATTTAAAAGATCAGTTACCAAAAAAATCAATTTTGGGTTTCCTATTTTTACTTTTTCTCTCGATGGAATACAGTTGTCAAGCAAGCAACTTTTTGACAACCACGTGGTTCCTCCGATATCCCCAATAACTAGCTTTTTTATTATTATTACGAGTAGTAAGACCCGTGTGTAAACACAGGTGGTTTTTAGAAAACCATGCATAACACTAAAAGATTAAAGGTTGTCAACAATACGGGTGGTTTTGCAAACCCAATTTTATTAAACGACGAATGACTATACATTACTTACATAAGCTATTTTGTTAAGAAATATGAAACGATTTCTTAACAATAAAAAGTTAAAGTTTCTCAACAATACAATGTCGACAATAATCACATGATAAAATACAATTTATTACAATGCAACTCGTGTTTGGACTAAGCCGAGGATAAAGAATGTACAATTAGTCGATACGTTTATTTTTATACCCAGATAGATAGATGTGAAATGATCATGTGGTTGGACCAAGCTGGAGAGACGAATCTTGACCCTTTAAAGTCTCATCACTGTTTCTAATCCGATGGTTTTTGCCATTTCCACTTAAGCTATATCAACCATTCGTCTTGACTTCACTTCCACCAGGAGATTTTTCCCATCTGTTCACCAAGTGGTGACTTTTTCATATCATCTGAACTAGCCAATCCAACCAACAATCAGCAATACAAAATTAACGGCTTTAAAATCCATTCTTGTGTTTTGAGGAAAGAAAGACTCATCTTTTGCTGTAAATCTCACCAAACTGATCCAACCAGTCAACTGCACTTTCTTATTCAGCAAAGATTCGCGACGCGTATTGTCGACTCCATCTAATAGTAAAAATAATACAATGTAAATTTGATAGGGAAAACCTAACTAATCATACAAAAATTGCATTCAACATCAAAGAACACAATGTAAAATATGAAGATTGAACAGTTATATCATAAGAATACCTTTTCCACCACTACTTCCAACAACCATTTGATAGCCTCCACCTCAATAGAGCTCTATAGCAGCAGCCTCCTACATAATAAAAGAGTAAACCACTCTTCTAGTGGTTCAAAAGTCTGTTTGACCAAAGTCAAACCACCATTTTAACCCAACAGTGGTTTCAAACATTTGTTTTCTCCACAAAACATTGTTTTAACGCAACAGTGGTTTCAAACCACACAAAACATTGTTTTAACGCAACAGTGGTTTCAAACCACCTTTTTTACCCAACAGTAGTTTCAACCACTGTTTTCTCCACAAAACACTGTTTTAATCCAACAGTTGTTTCAAACATTTGTTTTCGTCCATCTGTTGACCCAACAGTGGTTTCAAACATTGTTTTAACCCAAAAGTGGTTTCAAAACACTGTTTTAACCCAAAACAGTGGTTTCACTTTTCCTCCAAAAAACACTGTTTTAACCCAATAGTGGTTTCAAACATCTGTTTTCATCCATCTGTTGGATGTATCAACCACTATTTTATTTTCTAACATATGTTCACAACAAATATAATTAATACGTAATCCGCATAAAGGTTAAAAATAGCAAGTAATTAGCAAAAACCCTAATCGAGAATATCAACAGAGTACATACACAAACGAATCATGAAGAGAACAAATTACCTCATCTTCTTCTTCCAAAGGATCATACAACCCTAATCGAGAATATCAACAGAGTACATGAAACAGTTGCTTCTTTGACTTCTTCCATGTGGTCAACCATTCACATTATATGGACAACTTTTTTTTTGAAAAGAAATGGAAATTTTCATTAATCAATCAAAACATACCAATTAGCAAGTTACTAAAATGGAAAACATACAAAGCATGATTTAACTTTTACATGGCACTTAAATAGTCAAACTAAAAAGCATCTAGTTGCTCAATGGCATACTCCCAAGCTTTGATCTTTTCGATGCCCATTTAAATGTCTTTTCCTTTATCTCTTCTACCATTTTGTACATGCTAAAATCCTTGCCTCTGAATGTTTTTTTTTCATTTCGTGCGGTCCATATATTCCACATGGTTTGAGAAAAAAATGGCATGAATTACCTTCTTTCGATTCACTATTAAGCCCAACCCATTTATACGTTCCATCGCGTCTTTCACCGAATCCCATTGCACATTTGTCGATAGCTTTGTCCACCAAAGAATTTCTCCAAATTTCTCTTGCAAACTGACAGCGGACCAACAGATGATCCGAGTCTTCTTCAGCGTTCCGGTACATCACACAAAAATCACAGTTTTGCAAACTCCTATCCATTAAAGCCATACCTATTGGGATTTTTCCTTCTCTTGCACCCCAAATGAACATGTTTAACTTGGGGATGACTACGTTATTCTACCAAAACTGACTCGTTTGATTGTTCAGATAAATTTGTTCCGACAATAACTTCCTTACCTCTTTAACTGTAAACCTGATCTCTTTACTATTCTTCAATGCCACTGATCCGTTATGTTTGTTACCTTTTCTTGAATATCAACAACTTCTAGTATCTTGGAACCCTTGAGTAAGTCTTTTCGTTTGATTCCAATATCCACGTAACCACCAACTCTTGACATAATCTACAACAAAAACAAAAGTCCATTTGTCAGTTGAAAAAAAGAAGTAACAAATGCGGAAAATTTACCAGCTTCATTTGAGTGATCCAGAAATTATAGAAAAACGGATCATAAAACAACTTACCTAGGAAGATCTAAACATATATGTCGTCTAATGTCCTGAAAACGTATTGATCAATCACAACCACTTGTCATTAAAACCCACTCGCTAGAAGTTGACCACTCCAGTGCCATTACGCCATCTGTCATTAACAGATTAATTATAACATGAGCTTCCTAATCAACGTGTATAACATGTTTGAATTAATATATAACATTAGCATACAATACAACGATGACCGGATAATGTGTGAGCAATTGCCCAAGGACCCGGAAGTAGGGTTGTTCACGAGCCGAGCCGAACCGAGCGGACCTTTGCTCGTGCTTGGCTCGTTTACAAACCGAACCGAGAGGAGTGGCTCATTTAGAACCGAGCCTCAAATCAAGTGAGCATTTTTTGAGCGGTAAAAATTCCGAGCGAGCGTCGAGCGAAGTTCGAGCGATTTGGACAACCGTGTCGCCCAATTTAAATTTGCTGAGAGTGATACTGACAATGTTGGGTCTCATGTTTTTATGTCTTTAAAAACATGTACATTTCATGACATAATATTTTTCTTATGAATAACAATGTTGTGGCCGATGAGACGATGACTATATTGCACGAAAAATTACGTTGAGGGCAGGAGACGATTGACTTAGGGTAACGTCATGAAACTTTGAGGCGATGAGCAGACTATCGTTTATCGGTTTATGGTTTAGCTTTTAGATTTGATATTAATTTTTTATCGGCATTGTTGGGCTAGTACGTATAGATATAGTTGTAAATTTATATATAGTGCACCAAAGTCTAATAGAGTGGTACATATAAAACTCTAAATTTAATTTATATTAAGTATATATGTATGTGTAATGTGTGTATATATTTAGGTGTTTGTGTATATATATGTATAATTTATATTTGTGTATATATATGTGTGTGTGTGTACATGTTTATTATATATGTACGTGTATACGTATATATACTAATTAAAATAATAATTTGAGCCGAACCGAGCTGAGCGGACCTTTGCTCATGCTTGGCTCGTTTTCAAACCGAACCGAGCAGAGCGGCTCGTTTACAACCGAGCGTCAAATCGAACAAGCATTTTCCGAGCAATTTCCGAACGAGCGTCGAGCGAGCGACGAGCGGCGAGCAATTTGAACGGCCCTACCGAGAAGCCATATTACGAAGTCAAACCTGAACATTTTCAGTTGAAGCAAAAATAAGTGTGTGCATATAACATCTACACGCTCCTCGACTCCGCTCTCACCTGGGAAAAGAGGCCGAGTACAGAATCACACAAAGAGATACATAAATACACACCAACTTCAGAAAAACCATAGTAAAGTATATTAAAAGTGTGAACAGAGTAGTCACACACATCATATTCATTCTCGCTTGTACAAAATCAAATATAATAAAAAATGATCAAACAGTATGATTTACCATAAAGCAAGTGCCTCTTGAGTATCTATTTTGATCATGGATGAATCTTTTTCGTATAGCTCAATATGACGAATTGCGGCACCTTCTGACCTGGTCCCACAAAGAAAAGCTATTACACACATTTACACACAATCAAAAGACATTCAAAAGTTCTAGAAATATATTGTTGTCTCTTCTGAACAGATCCTAGAAAATGGCTCGAGGGTTGTTCGACTCATCAAATCCACTATATTAACTGAAGTGACTAAAATAAAAAAAAACTACGGGAGACAATTGTACTAACTATAGAGTAAAAAAAACTCACTTGATCAATTATGAAGCGAATCGAAGCATTTTTAAAAGTCTTGCTATATAATTGAAAGAGATAGCTCAATTAAGCTTCTGATAATCCTAAATGAATTAGAAAAAAATAGCTTGTATGACCTACCTAAACAAAGGAACCTAAATTCATATTAGCAATTAGCAACTTCTTTCTTTTTTGAACTTTTGTTGGACAGAGTTCAGTAGCGCTGGAAATGGTGCGCTCTTCAAAAGTTCAGTAGGCGATGAGCAGGTTCGTCGCCTGTAGAAATATTTTCATTACTCTCCTATTGCATTGATTCTTGGTGGTAAGATTTAGGATTTGTGTAGCTTTGTTGAATGCCCATTTTGGTGTGCAATCATATTTTCATACCTGTCGAGAACAATCATATTGTATGTAAAACTAATGAGCTCAACCAAATATATATTAAATTTTCTAATTATATAATCATGACTAAATATATCATGTTCAAAGAGTTCAATGTGAACAGTTTATACCTTCCCACATGTTCGGTTTGCGAACCAGTTTGAACCTGTCAATAGAATCTGAATACGTCCATTTGGCTCGTTATCGAGGTCCAACCATTTCTCTAAGTCTATTACGCTAAAACCATCCGGATCACCACCATCACCAACTGGTGTGGCTGCCCTTGTTCCACTCAACCATCTCCAATGTTCTCTTCACCGGGCTAATCTTTTACAATCACCCCTAAATTGTGGTTTCATCGGCCAAAGATAAAAAAAAAATCTGTTATAGTTAACAATTAGAGTTAATTGATAACTCATTTTAATTTTTGCAAGAGGCCTTTACGGTTAACAATATCCATATCCCAAATCAACGTTTATTTTAAAAAAAGACTATAATCACATATCCTAAATCAATGTTCATTAAAAAAAAAATACTATAATTACAATCCTAAATCATCAATATTCATTAACTATAGTCAAATTAGGTTGACCATGAAGTAATAAGACAAAACCATGAAGCAAGATCAGAAGTTATGGATGTGGCAAACCTGATACTCAAGCTTCTAACTCTTTTTTTTTTTTACTTTATTAAGTTATTATTCTTTTCACTAAAACCATGGTTGCAAAAGCCGCTAAGAGCTCCCTAGTCGGATTTGAGAGTACTCGAGAAGTGCTCGGTTTAGGCGGAGAATACTCGGGGAATGTTTGGCCTATGCAAAGAGTACTCACGCCTTGGCAGCCTACCTTGTAGTGAGTACTCGGCCTTCGAGACCTTATTTTACAACCATGACTAAAACTATGATTTTTGGCAACAAAATAGTACATACTACAATAAGATCAGGTACACTTACATGAAAAGGTAATCACTCTTCAACAAACACTATTGATCTGTTCAAAGCATGAGAGAAAGGACCTGTTGAATGTAGGAATGTGACGATCAAGCATGTCAACACTATTATTGCTAGAGCGGTCCATGACAAACATCCGAGCTCCTTGCTCACTACACGCATTCTTCAAAAATGCATTGAACAACAGTAAAAATTGATGTTAGTACCATTACTACCTTCTTTTACGTTTTTAGTTTAGATCTTGTCACACAAACCGGATCTTGCAACTCGTTTTCATCAGTATCAGTATCACTAACACTGGTCCATGAATCATCATAATCCTTCAAGCCACTGTCTTTTTTAAGAATTGAAAGTTGTATGACCATATGAAGCTTTCAAAGACTGAAACCCTTTGCCATATTGTTTGCATGATAATGCCCTCCTACTCTTTTTAGGGTTCTCTATCAACCCATAAGAATTTGAAAACCCATTATCATTTCCATTGATGATCAAACTATAATGTTCTTTCATGGGCTCAAATTTATCATTTGATTCACCTGAATTAGCTGGTAATAACAACAACAACTACATGAGAACTCATATGCCCACCTAAGGACTCCCCACTTGAAACTTTTTATCACACAACTTGCACGCAAATCTCAATTCATCATGATATTCATCCATCTTTAATTTCTTATTGCAAAATCAAATTTTGAGAAAAAAAACCCAAATTGTAAAAATCAAGAAATTAAGGTCAGTTGAATTAGCCCACAAAAGAAAAAAGATTAGTTAAAGCTTACTACTTTTACTGATTCCTAAACTAACATCTTTAGAGCTCTAATAGCATAACACAACGCTTAAAAAACAAAGCAAAAGTACTTCCAAAAGCTTAACGGATTCAGAGATTTTTTAAAGTTCTCTAAGCAGATCTTGCGTCCGATATAAAAAGATCACACCCTTTTATTTCGATTTAGGGAAAATTCAAGATCAATCAAAAAAAGAAATTAAGAAAGAAATCAACAAATGTATAAAAAAAAATAAATTGTTAATTCATCTAGTTGCTACAAAAGTATAAAAAATAAGTTGTTGAACAAACACACAGGCAAATATTAACATTGCCTAACACACACAATTGGTAAACTCTTTATCAATAACGATATAGAAAAATTGAGCAAACACACACAGAAAGTGTCACAACCCCCAACCCCTGCCCCGAGAGGCGGGCGGCCGCGAGCTCGCACATTTGGTGGTATCGGTGTTTATTTATTTGGTAGCGGAATTTACATCAGAACCGTAATTAGGAAATAGTTTATCAGAGTAAAACACCACATTTTTATAATAATAAATACATGGGAAAAACCCAAGTTTCCATTACAATCTATTCATAGGGATAAACCCTAATTTATTGAAAAAATACTTTATTATTTAGGTAACTTTTATAGCCACTTTTCCAAGCTTTCAGTGTTCTCCAGCTGCCTTCTATTTGGCTTTCACATTTTGTTACCTGGAACGCGTTTTAAAACATTTTTGCCAGTGGGAAATACTAGTGAGTGAATCCCAGTTTAATCAAAACAAGTTTTATCATTTTACAGCATTGAGGGCAATCCAGCAATTACATTTGTTTACATCTACTTTAATCACCACCCACGGTACTGTCAATCCTGACTTGTGGCAGTGTTACTACTCACAGTGTAGTAACAAGTTATGTATACAAAACCCTAACATACCGACGATAATTGTAGATTTACAAATACTCAATCACTGTGAATTGTAATTTAAATATTGAGGTTTTGTAAAAACAGTTTACAAAAAGAGGAATTACTCACATTGCTATTTTAGGTCTTTCCTGGTGACTTTCTGGTTATAATCTATTAATTTAAACAATGCACACGTGTTAGTATAATAACCTAATTTACATTAGCTATATCCCCCTCCCGAGATAGAATTCCAACGACTAAGTCAGGCAGAGCCTCAACATGCGTTACGGAGCACTAGATCAATCGGGCAGATTAACTAATACGTAACCGGGGGTTATAATACTTACAACGAGGCAGAGCTTCGCTAATTAATGGATATTATGCCCGAGTATTACTTCTATTAATTCAGAAATTGAGAGAGATTGCGAGAAAATGAACGGTTTGAAATGAGAGCCGAAGCCCTCTATTTATAGGTCTGATCCGCCACTCTCTCGCGCCCCGCGAGAGTTATAGTGAGGGTCTTCGCGGCCTGCGAGACCTGCTAGGGTAGACCCTAGCTTGGCTGACTCAAGGGCTAGCTTCGACACGATTGGGACACGTGGCAGCACCGGGTTGCGCCTGGTGTCATGGGGTCGCGCTCCATGACGGCTTCCCTTAAGGGGTCGCGCCCCGCGAGTGCCTGTTATTTCTTATTTTATTTGATTTTTATTAAAATAAAGGTATTTCGGGCCCATTTTTAGTATACGGGGTGTATTTTAGGACGTATAGAGGTGTTGTAAGTATTTTTAGGAGAGTTGTTATATCTTCCCTACCTTGTTTTAGAACTCTTCCTCGAGGTCTACTGGAACAGGTGTGAATATTTCCTCTGTATCTCTGATTCGAGCTCACAAGTGTATTCTGGTCCTCTCGTGGAATCCCATTTTACTTTGACTAGAATTAATCTCTTGTGTTTGAGATTATTGATCTTTCTATCTTCAATCTATAGCGGCTTTTCTACAAACTTAAGTTTCTCATTTACCTCTATATCCTTAAGAGGTACCACTAATGATTCATCTGCCAAGCACTTTTTGAGATTACATACATGAAATACATCATGTATTCCTGCCATTTCCTCTGGCAGTTGTAGCTGGTAAGCTATGGGTCCTATTCTTCTAATAATCTCAAAGGGTCTAACATATATGGGGCTTAGTTTTCCCCTTTTGATGAATCTAACCACTCCTTTTCATGGAGAAACTTTTAATAACACTTTATCTCCTACTTGAAATTCCAACGGTTTGCGCCTGTTATCAACATAACTCTTTTGATGATCACGTGCTGCTTTTAATCTTTCCTTGACTTGAATAATCTTGTCTATTGTCTCTTGTACTATCTCTGGTCCAGGCAATTGCTTTTCTCCAATTTCTGCCCAACAAACTGGAGTTCGGCACTTTCGTCCATAAAGTGCTTCAAACGGTGCAGCATTGATGCTGGTATGATAGCTGTTATTGTAAGAAAATTCTATTAATGGTAAATGATCGTCCCAATTTCCTCTGAAATCAATTACACAAGCTCTAAGCATATCTTCCATCGTCTGAATGGTCCTTTCGCTTTGTCCATCCGTTTGAGGATGATAAGCTGTGCTTAGATTTAACTTGGTTTCTCATTACTTTTTGAAAACTGGTCCAAAAATGAGAAGTAAAACGGCTATCTCTATCAGACACAATAGATAAAGGAATTCCATGTAATGAAACTATTTCATTTACATATAACTTGGCTAATTGTTCCATACACAAAGTTTCTTTTATCGGTAAGAAATGAGCAGACTTGGTTAATCTGTCTACAATCACCCAGATTGTATCATTACCTTTTCGTGTCTTGGGTAATTTGGTAACAAAATCCATTGTTATCGATTCTCATTTCCATATTGGCATTTCTAATTGCTGCAATAAACCTGAGGGTTTCATATGTTCGGCTTTAACTTGTGAACAGGTTAGACATTTGGCCACATAGGCTGCTATATCCTTTTTCATTCATATCCACTAGAAATTCCTTCTTAAGTCTTGATACATTTTATTACTACCAGGATGTATCGTATACTTAGACTTATGGGCTTCTTCTAATATTTGGTAGCGTAGGTTTCCTTGTTTGGGTATCCAAATTCTTTTTCTTATGGAATCTCCAAATTCCATCTGTTCCTTGTTCTAATTCCTTACTCATTCCTTTTAATTTTTCAGTATCATCCTTGATTACTGATTCTTGTATTTCTCTAATTTGCTTATGTAAATTTACATTCAGATTTAATTTGAGAGAACGTACTCTTCTTGGCTTTTCATGATACTTTCGACTTAAAGCGTCAGTTAGTACATTAGCCCTTCCTGCATGATACTGGATATTACAATCATAATCACTAAGAATTTCCATCCAGCGTCTCTGTTTCATATGAAACTCTTTTTGCCCGAAAACATATCTTAAACTCTTATGATCGGTGAAAATGGTAAACTTACTACCGTAAAGTTAGTGTCTCCAAATTTTAAGGGCAAAAATTATGGCTCCTAACTCTAGATCATTGGTTGTATAATTCTCTTCATGATTCTTAAGTTGTCTAGAGGCATAGACTATAACCTTTTGGCGTTGCATCAACACACATCCATAACCTAATTTAGAAGCGTCACAATAAACTACAAAGTCTTCAGTTCCTTTTGGTAACGCTAGTATGAGTACGTTGGTTAATCTTTGCTTAAGAACTCTAAAGGCTTCTTCCTGTTTTGGTCCCCATTCAAACTTAATTGATTTACAGGTCAGTTTTTTTAATGGAATGGCTATTCTAAAAAAATCTCGGATAAACCGTCTATAATAACATGCCAGTCCAAGAAAACTTCTTACCTCCGTTGGTGATTCAGTGACTTTCCATTTAGTAATCGCCTCGATCTTTGTGGGATCCACATGAATTCCTTCATGATTGACTAGATGTCCAAGGAATTGCACTTCTTGTAACCAAAATTCACATTTTGAGAATTTTGCATAAAGCTTTTCCTTTCTCAATTATGTAAGGAGTGCATGCAGGTGCGCTGCATGTTCCTCTTTACTTTTAGAGTAAATGAGAATATCATCTATAAAGATAATTATGAATTTATCCAGGTATGGTTTACATATCCTGTTCATCATGTCCATAAATGCAGCTGGGGCATTAGTTAAACCAAATGGCAAGACTATAAATTCATAATGACCATACCTTGTTCTGAAAGCGGTTTTAGGAATGTCCTCTTCCTGTACTTTCAATTGATGATATCCTGAGAGTAAAACGATTTTAGAAAAGAATCGAGCTCCTTGCAATTGATAAAAAAGATCATCGATTCTCGGTAATGGGTACCGATTTTTTACTGTGGCCTTATTCAATTCTCGGTAATCTATGCACATACGCATCGATCCGTCATTCTTCTTGACAAACAAGATTGGTGCTCCCCATGGTGATGAACTTGGCTGTATGAAACCTTTCTCCAGAAGTTCATCCAACTGTTTCTTCAGTTCTTACATTTCTGCTGGTGCCAAACGGTAAGGTGCATTGGCAATCGGTGTTGTCCCTAGTAGTAGATGAATTCTAAATTCAACTTCTCTATCTGGTGGTAATCCAGGTAGCTCTTCTGGGAAAACATCTGAGAATTGAGATACTACGAGAATATCTTTCAATTCTTTTCCTTTAGTGTTAATGATTATGGAAATCATATACACTAGTGACCCTTTTCTTGCATAACTGGTTGTCTTTATCATAGAGATGAATTTTGTAGATCTAGTTGGCTTATCTCCTTTAATTGTGATCTTTTCACCCATTGGTGAATTTACTTGTATTGACTTTTGATCACATAGAATATTGGCTTTATTGGTTACTAACCAATCCATTCCTAATACAATATCAAATCCCGCCAGATTCATTGGATAAAGGTTAGCAGTAAAATTTTGATTTAAAATTTCTATTCTTGCTCCCTGCAAGATTTCAGTGATCTTAATGGATTCTCCATTTGCTGTCTCTACTAGACATTCTTGTTGAAATTTAGTTAATGGTTGATTGAGAAATTTGCAAAATGAAGTATTAATAAAACTTTGGTTCACACCAGAGTCAAATAATACTTTAGCAAAAACATCATTAACTAAACACGTACCGACAATCACATCCAGAATCAGCTTGGCTTCTTCAGCTGTCAGAACAAATGCTCTAGCATTCTTTGTAGTCTTGTTGTTCATGGCTGGAGCTAGTTTCGGACAGTTTGGTTTGATATGCCCCTTTTCCCCACAATTGAAGCATATTCCATGACTGGGTTTCTTCCTACAGTCTTCTTCCTTGTGTCCTAGTATCTTGCAGAAGTTGCAGTATGTGGAACATCTTCCCGAATGCTTTTTCTTGCAAGACTTACAGTAAGGTGCAGAAGTAGAACCTATGTTCTTCCCACGGTTGGAATGACCGTAGCGAAATTCCTGGGTAAGCCTTTGAGCTAGGTTCTTTCTCTGGTTTTCTTCTTGTGTACGTACTAGTTCATCAGTCAAGGTATTTTATAGTTCTACAGCTTCTTCTATGGTTTGTGGTCTAGCTGCCTTGACTACGTGTCTAATCTCGCTGATTAATCCCCAAATGTAACGGGAGATTAATACTGGTTCTGGTGAAGCTAGGATTGACACTATTCTAGAATATTCGAAGAATAGGGTAGTGTAACCCTTACAGTCTACTCCAGTCATTCTAAGGTTTAAGAACTTATTAGCAATTTGTTCTTTTTCATTGGGAGGACAGAATTTTCTTTCGACCATGTTCTTAAACTCAGTCCATTCCATATTATATATTCTATCACTTCCCCTAGACTGGAGAATAGTATTCCACCATTCTAAGACTGTATTCTTAAAAAGATTGGAAGCAAACATGATTTTATCTTCCTCTGCACATTTGCTTATTTTTAAGACTGCCTCAGTCTTTTCTATCCAACGTAGAACTGCAATGGCTCCTTCATTTCCAGAGAATTCTATTGGTTTGCAAGACCAGAATTCTTTATAAGAACAACCATATGACATGGTTCTTCTTCTTTTTGGAATAGGCAATTGAAGTAGTGGTCCATTGTTTACGCTGTGACTGGGTTCAGTAGGTGGTCGTTTCCTTCCACTGTTACTTTTATTATTTTCCGCTTCTTTAACAGTCTTGATAATATATGGCATAAAGTCTATAATCCCTTGTGCCACTATATGTTGGATGACACTGTTATCTATTTGGTTCCCGTTATTATCGTTATTCGTGTTTACTTGATTCACTTCGTTGTCCATCTGGATTATAAACATTTACCAGGTATTAATATCATAGAACAAGATTTAATGCCAACAATTATACAAACAACATATTGGTCAAAATCGTCGAGCATTGCGACATTTACTCTATTTCATATATATATATATATATATCTATTACAAGCTGCAACTGGAATATAAAATACAATACTAGTTATGCATCAGTAGGTATTGTATCATCTAATTTAGTTGGGTTTTTTTCAAACTACACACACACACACACACACACACACACACATATATATATATATATATATATATATATTACTATTATTACTAGGGGTTCATCCAGTACTGCATATTTCTCTCGTCGTACATCCAAACCAGCTTTTCCCCTATTTGTCTTATCCTCTCTCCTTCATCTACTAACTCCTCACCAAATGTGCGGAGTTCCTGCACGTTTTCGGTACTCATGGGTGGTGGTGGTGCGGGTATTGGGTCAGGGTACTATGGTACGGGTTCTCCATATGGGTATGGGTTTTCTAGTATTTCCCGAACATACTGATTGGCATCCCAATATGGATCTAGAGGGTCAAGGTTGGGGTATGGTGCTAATGGGTTTGGTATGGGCTCATCCTGTGGGTAGAGTTCTCGATAATCCCTATGTTCATCCTCCCATGGGTCATAAGCTAGAGGATTGGGTGCTGGGATTCTAGGGATTTCGTTTGGGTCGAAGGCGGGTATGGGAATCTGGTTTCCTGGGTTAGGTTCTATTTCCATGGGTTGAGTTAGGAATAGTGGTAGTGGTTGTGGTGCAATGATTTGTTCTATGTTTGGGTCTACCGCAGTGGTATCTAGTATGTGAAAGTTGGCCAATCGCCTATTGATTATGTCTTGGGTCTGTGCGTTCATCTCCCTATTTGCTGCTGCTAAAGCCCTTTGTTGCTATAACTTCCTCATTCGCTTCCTACGCTCATGTGCTCCCCGACTGAACCATCCTCTCTTTTTCGTAGGGAATGGTTCTTCGGATTGCGCCTTAAATATGAAAGTCCCCTCTTCTGTGTCAGCTGAATACCCCAAAGGAGTAGGCTGGGAGGAAGTTCCTTCATCTATAGGAGAACTAGATAGGTGACGATAGGCGTCAGACGAACCTTGATCACTCATATGGTAAACTAACAGATTGTTAAATAACACAAAACAATAATATACAGATATGCACGTTATCACATAGATTATTTCCTAACATAATGGATAAAATTTTGATGTCAGCAGAACACTTCTATGGCTGAAATCAGTGGCTGCAGCTATGATACCACCTTCTGTCACAACCCCCGACCCCTGCCCCGGGAGGCGGGCGGCCGCGAGCTCGCATATTCGGTGGTATCGGTGTTTATTTATTTGGCAGCGGAATTTACATCAGGACCGTAGTTAGGAAATAGTTTATCAGAGTAAAACACCACATTTTTATAATAATAATGAATACATGGGAAAAAACCCAAGTTTCCATTACAATCTATTCATAGGGATAAACCCTAATTTATTGAAATAAAACTTCTTCTTTATTTAGGTCCCTTTTATAGCCACTTTTCCAAGCCTTCAGTGCTCTCCAGCTGCCTTCTATTTGGCTTTCACATTTTGTTACCTGAAACGCGTTTTAAAACATTTTTGTCAGTGGGAAATACTGGTGAGTGAATCCCAGTTTAATCAAAACAAGTTTTATCATTTTACAGCATTGAGGGCAATCCAGCAATTACATTTGTTTACATCTACTTTAATCACCACCCACGGTACTGTCAATCCTGACTTGTGGCAATGTTACTACTCACAGTGTAGTAATAAGTTATGTATACAAAACCCCAACATACCGAAGATAATTGTAGATTTACAAATACTCAATCACTGTGAATTGTAATGTAATTTAAATATTGAGGTTTTGTAAAAACAGTTTACAAAAAGAGGAATTACTCACGTTGCTATTTTAGGTATTTCCTGGTGACTTCCTGGTTATAATCTATTAATTTAAACAATGCACACGTGTTAGTATAATAACCTAATTTACATTAGCTATATCCCCCTCCCGAGACAAAACTCCAACGACTGAGTCAGGCAGAGCCTCGACATGCGTTACGGAGCACTAGATCAATTGGGAAGAGTAACTAATACGTAACCGTGAGTTATAATACTTACAACGAGGCAGATCTTCGCTAATTAATGGGTATTATGCCCTAGTATTACTTCTATTAATTCAGAAATTGAGAGAGATTGCGAGAAAATGAACGGTTTGAAATGAGAGCCGAAGCCCTCTATTTATAGGTCTGATCCGCCACTCTCTCGCGCCCCACGAGAGTTATAGTGAGGGTCTTCACGGCCCGCGAGACCTGCTAGGGTAGACCCTAGCTTGGCTGACTCAAGGGCTAGCTTTGACACGACTGGGACACATGGCAGCACCGGGTCGCACCTGGTGTCATGGGGTCGCGCCCCGCGACGACTTCCCTTATGGGGGTCGCGCCCCGCGAGCGCCCCTTATTTCTTATTTTATTTGATTTTTTATTAAAATAAAGGTATTTCGGGCCTATTTTTAGTATACGGGGTGTATTTTAGGACGTATAGAGGTGTTGTAAGTATTTTTAGGAGAGTTGTTATAGAAAGCTTGAATAACTGATTGTAGTTTGAGAACCTACCGGCCAGAGATAAAAATGAGCTGCAGCGAGAGAGACGATCGCCACTTTCACCGACGAAGATATTGAGAATCAGTTTCTGAACCTTAATCTCCCTCATTGGATTCGCTTGCTTCCTTTCTGATGCCTACAAATCAATCTCAATCATCATACAAACTTTAGAACGATTTGATAATGAAACAATAAGAGGTTAACAACCGATAAACGAAAGGTGATTGAGATGGAATCTACCATTAAAGATGCAGAGCAGTACGACGGTGGCGGAGGGTTGTGAAAGGAGGAGCAAAATGAGAGATAATGGGGATGAAAAGGGTTTTATCGGAAGTTTTAAATTTCAAATGAGAGAATAATTGAAGCTCTGATGGCATTAAATGAAAATTACATATCCGTATAAGTTTTAAAATTCAAATTACCCTCCATTTTAATGAAACCTCTGATGAAGGAATGCATTTTACAGTGACGGCAGATGTTGAATTTTGAATATGGAGCAGAAACTTTGAAATTTGTATGTGGGCAGAGCTTTGCCCTTTTGTATGTGGGCATACTTTTGAAAATTTGAATGTGAACCAGAGTTTTGAATTTTAAAGTGTTTTAATATTAAGCTTTAAGATGCAATAATGACATAAGAAAAACATTGTTGGACAGCGTTTACGGCTGCCACCTCAGCTTTTCTTGTGTCACTGGAATTTCTTCTTTTATATAAAATATAGATTACTATTACTATTACTATTATTATTATTATTATTATTATTATTATTATTATTATTATTATTATAATAAGAATAAAAAAATTCTAGAGAATGGGGCTTTAAAACCCACTATCAATAAACTTATTAATCAAAAAGTTCAAAACCTTTCTCATTCTTTCTTCTTTGCTTCTATCTTAAATCTTGTTTTTCTTATATTGTTGATAATATATGGAGGTTGACGGTGGTTATTTGTCGGCGGATGACGGTTGTCGGACACCCAAACGTAGTGGGTTTCGTGTTTCGATGAAATGTCCGGCGGCGCCGAAGAAAAAAAAAACGGTTAAATAAAAGCAAAAGATGCCTCCCGCAAGTGGGTATTTTCAGTCACCAGATACAAGATCTACGGGTTTCATCTCCGGGTCTGTAAAGATCGGTGCGTCAATGTTCCTGTCCTTCGTGGTTGTCGCCGATAACTACTCTCCGGTTAAGCAGCCGGATATTGCAGGAACCGCGTCGTCGCTGCCGGTGAGTTGAATCGCCGGAGGAAGGTTTTCGGGTAAGATATTGTATGTGTTATGGGTTGTTGATGTGTTTTGTGTCGGTTGCTTTTGACGGCAGTGACCGCTGTTATGCCGGTTGGCGATTGAGGACAGTCGTCGGAGTGTTCTAAAGTTCACATAAAGAAAATCCTATTTCTATTGATCCAAAGAATGAGATCTCTAAATTGATTTTATTTTAAAAAAAAAATAGGATAAAAATTTGCATCTTTTCTTTGATGGTATAGCAGATGAAAGAAAAAAAACGTTTTCTAAGTTGCAATTTGTGAACCATTTTATAACTAGCACTTGTAAATTCGAAACTTGTGATTCATTCTTTGAAAATACATATACTATATTGCAATGAAAAAAAACAATGTGGAGATTTGGATTATGTGTACCAGGGTGGTGATGATCGACGGTTATCAAAATTGCAAAAAAGTTTCCAAAGCTCTGGTCAGGGATATGGAACAACTATTTGAGATGATTTGTTGCAGATGGCTTGTTAATCCCAGTGCAGAGGCAAAGTTGCTGATAATGTGATAAGAAACAAACTGTAATTTCTATTCAATCTTTAATGTCATTTCCACACTTGATACAAAATGTATATCCCTGTACATATAATAACTGTCCAAAACATATGTAGATGAGAACTGCCAAACAGTTTTGGGGGGAAACTGCCCAAACGGTTATGTGTTTGTATATCTGGTTTTCTAACATTTGTATTATTTTCAACTACACCTATTTTTTTTTTATAAATAGTATTCTCCGTAACACTCTTTGGGAAAAATATTCAACTTTCAAGCCCTAATTTATTGCTTTGGGGTAAGATCAAATAAAAAAGTTTATTTTGACTAAGTAGGATGTGAAAGAATCTTAACTATTCATTTTTCAAATCAATGGTAGTGTAGGAGAAAGGAGGGGTGCAAGGGTATCTTGGGAAAATCCTATTTATGAACTTTCTCTCTCCACATGCAAGGCACATGCATATTCCACCCATATTTTTTAAACGTTCATAACTTTTTTATACGGCATTATTTTTTCATAAAAATTTCCCCGTCAAATCGAGGGTCTTTTTATCTTTAATTTGAGTACCATATTGCTATATAAAATATGAAGACTAAAAGAACCCACTAAAATGTGTTGTATTTCTATGTTGTATAACATTTTTGTGCTGGATTTTTGTACTATATTTTTGTGCTGACTTTTTTTGTCATAAATTTTTTTCTCAATTTTTTGTGTTGGATTTTTTTATACTACATTTTTTTGCTGAATTTTTTGTGCTATATTTTTTGTACTAGATTTTTTTGTGCTATATTTTTTTATACTAGATTTTTTTTGCTATATTTTTTTGTACTAGATTTTTTTGTTGTATTTTTAAAAAACAAAAGGGGTGTCATATGTAATTTTCACTCATATTTATAAGGACCAAAATGCCCTTCATTCCTACTTATTAGAGGTGTCACATGTCATCTCGCAATCCTTCTTAGTCTACTTAGGGTATGTGTAGTGGGGCGGTATGCCCAATCATAGCGCCGGTATGGCGCCGGAAACACCAAAACTGAGGGCGCCATGTTTGGAAATTTTCGAACGGCGCGATGTTGATAACGGCGCGATGAAATGGAAATTTGTTATTTTTGACCGTTGGTAAACGGTCATTTCCTTAAAAAAAATCAATTTTTTTTCAAACTTTCTTTTATAAATACCTCCTTTCCTATTTTTTTACCATACACACTCAAACACTCTTTATCTCTTCCACTTTTTTTAGAAATCCTTATATTTTATACAATGCATCCATTCAACCGTGGCTTCATTCCTCCCCGATCAAGTGCGGACCCAAACCAAAGTGGTAATCCTACTCGCCCCGTGTCGCCGGTTCCCACTCGACCCAACCCTTTCGGCTCCGGTTTTCTCGACTACAATCAACAAAATCTCGGGTTCATGAATCTTTTGAACCAACCGCTATCATGGGACCCGAATCTCTACGGATGGAACCCGAATCTAAACACCGATGGAATGGGGTCGTCTCAAGCTTTTGGGTCGGCTCAAGCTTTCGGCTCCCCACAACACGATACCGATGTTGTTCCGGAAACACAACCCGAAGTAGCGGAGACGCAAATAGGAAAAGGAAGACAGCAACATAAAAAGAAAGGGGAAACCGACACCCGAGCGAAAAAAAATGTGATATCGTGGGAGCCCGATGAGGAGTATGCGTTAACCCACGCTTTCATCGATGTGTCGGAGGACCCGGTTATAGGTATATTTTTTTAAGTTTCTTTATTTTTTGTGTTTTTTTTTTGTTTTTTAAAGTTTCTTTATTTTTTTTGTTTTTTTATTTTTTTTCTGTTTTTTTTTTTCAGTTTTTTTTTTGTGTTTTTTTTTCTGTTTTTACGTTTTTTTTTCTCTGTTTTTTTATTTATTTTCTGTTTTATTTATTTTTTAAATTTTAGACTAACATTACATTTTTTTTAGCAAACAATCAAAGTAAAACCGTTTTTTGGCAACGAATACGAGATCTTTTTTACGATCTCATGGGTAAAGGAGACGAATACCGCCCACAGGACTCTATATCGGGCAAGTGGACCGACATAAACAAGAAATGCACGAACTTTCAAACCGTGTACCAACGCATGTTTGCCGGATGGAAAAGTGGAAGTAAGGACGAAGACATTACGCAAGCGGCATTGGTCGAGTATACGAATGCTAATGGCCATTTCCCGTACATGAGGTGTTGGCAAATCCTTCGCCATAGCCCCAAATGGGTCACCGTATCTACTCCGAGTGGTCGTTCGGGAAATAAACGGCCGTCAAAGAGGTCCAAAACAAATGAGTCGGGTGAACCCGAAACGCCAACCTCCGACGCTCGTAACACCGACTTGAACGAGGATATTCCGGATGACGAGCCGGTGGAGGAGCTACCAAGACCGCCCGGAAGAAGTAGGCGGGCGAAAAAGCCCGAGTCGTCATCGATATCTATGGGATCGGATATGAGTCACGCATTTTCGGAGATAAACAACCGACTTCATGACATACACGAACTCGGTACTAAACGTATGGAGGAGAACCGCGAAGTTACGGAGATTATGCGGGATAGACAATGGGCTCACGACTTTGAGTTCTACTCGAAACCGCACGACCACCTTACCGGAAAAGCTTTGAAGATGGCGTTGGCCCAAAAGGAAAGGATCGAAAAAAAATATAATCTTTGAAGTGTTGTTTTTTTATTTTTTTAGTGGAACCGGTTTTTTTTTTATGTTACTGTATTGTTTTTTTTAAGTGTAATGTTTTTTTTTAGTGTAATGTTTTTTTAATTTAATGAATGAATTTTAATTTTACAAAGTTAGAAAATAATTATAAAAAATTAGAAATTAATAATTGAGTAATGATTAGGCGGGGGCTTTATGACTACGGGCTTAAATGCATAACGCCCCATAACGCCCACCCGCACACGTGGCACGCCACGTGTCGCATAACGCCCCCAAAGGGGGGTTATGACCAATGTTGTAGAAGGCGCTAGGCGCTAGTCGGGCGGTGAGGTACAGCCTAGGGATTAATCGGGATTAATCGGAATGGGATTTTTATA
This sequence comes from Helianthus tuberosus, assembly GCA_030545235.1. NCBI lineage: Eukaryota > Viridiplantae > Streptophyta > Magnoliopsida > Asterales > Asteraceae > Helianthus > Helianthus tuberosus. Next base: position 67,981 of record JARYGA010060243.1, read on the forward strand.
TGTATTTTTTCAAAATTATATATATATACCCAATAATATAAAAATAATACTTCAAAATTCACATAAATACTTCAAGTTTCAGATAGTATGGTTCGATTTTGACCGATTTTGACCGCCTAGGACCGATTAGTGGTCAAAAAATGGGTTTAATGGGCTGCAAAAGAGTGGACCGATTAGTCCGATTAATTCCGACTAAGACCGATTTTCACCGATTACGACCGACTTTGACCGACTTTGACTAAAACCGATTAATGGGACCGACTAGGTTAAAATTAGTCAGTAGACTACCGACTAGCGCCTAGGCGGCGATTAATCGGCCGCCTAGGCCGATTTCTACCACATTGGTTATGACTACACATGGCCTTAGGCAAAATCCACTTTTTAGTGGATCATTTCCCTATTGCTTTGAACCAACTTTTTTTCAAATTCAAAATTTTCAAATAAAAATGTAAAAGTATAAAACCGACCCATAACCGAACAAAACGTATAGGTCAATTCTAAAACCGAAACCGATCATGGAATTTTAATTTTGGTTCCTATCTTCCTTTACCTACAACTTTTTCCTTCTTTGACTTCATATTTGATGTACATTGAAGAAGGTTTGTAGACCAGGGCGAAGTATAGAAGAGGGGGGCGTTTGACCCCCCGAACTTTTCGCTCAGTAGTGTTATATATGTAGTTTTCGTATATAAATTTTTGGGTATATACGTTTTCGACCCCCCAGGTTCTATAGAAATTTTTGGGTATGTACGTTTTCGACCCCTGTCATTCGGGTCAAGCTTCGCCACTGTTTGTAGATGCAATACCACCATCGAACAACTTCTTGTGTCTATCGTATTTCTTCGAAGGAGTTGTTACCATTTGTTCTTGAGTTCTTCAGCGAACAGAAAATCACCTAAAGTTACACAGGCACATAACTTTTTAGCAATTAAAGAGAACATATAACATCTTGCAACTCACCACCTAGAAATTGCAGTACAAGATAATGTGCATGAAAAGTGTGGAAAATGGCACGTCTTAACTCTCTAATTTCAGTAATCTTCATAGGCCCCTTTTTTTCGATTTTGGTTTAGGGTTTTTGATCATATTTGGGTTGGTTAATCCTTTTGATATCTTGCTCTTTTTATTTGTATTGACAAAAGGTTTAAGAATTATATAAAAGTACTAATATTAATTTTATAGTGTTAAATTACTTTTATTGTCACATAAGCAACAAAATGCTACATAGACACCATGTTTAGGCCACACTATTATGAATTTCGGTTAACAAGTTACTTACGAGTGACCAACATACATAAGTAAACTAAACCAAAGGGTTTGTAGCCTAGGATTATGTGTACATAATGGTGTTTCTCTCCAAATGACTAATGAGTGTTCTAGTCCAATGGTAAACTTTAATGTAGAGTTAAGAGTATGATTAAGAGGGTGGGTGAGTTAGCCGTTCACTAAATCTCTAGTTGTCATTGAAAGTTTATGTGGTGTAAAATTCTCTGTATATCTTCCATTGAAAACAAGAACCCTTTAAACAGGGAATGATACATCTGAAAACAAGGAAACAGATATACAATACAAATACAAATATACACCAAATCAAATAATAATACTAATCCCAATATTTCAGCCGATATACTCGACTGAATATATTATCGCTAAGACACCCCCTCAGTTTGAGCGGGCGGAGGACAGACGCTCAAGCTGGAATGAAATGACTGGAACAGCTGACGTGGAAGCCCCTTGGTAAAAATATCCGCATATTGCAAAGAGGAAGGCACATGAAGAACGCAGATGTGACCTACACGAACTTTGTCCCGAACAAAATGTATGTCAATCTCAATATGTTTCGTCCTTTGATGCTGAACTGGATTATTAGAAAGATACACTGCTGAGACGTTGTCACAGTATACAACGGAGGCGTGTGTAAGAGGAGTGTGTAGCTCAAGAAGTAAATTGCGTATCCATGTGGCTTCAGCGACCGCATTTGCAACACCCCGGTATTCGGCTTCAGCCCTAGATCGACAGACAGTGGGTTGCCGTTTAGAAGATCAGGAGATCAGATTATCACCGAGGAACACACAATATCCCGAAGTGGAGCGTCGGGAGTCTGGGCAACCACCTCAGTCAGCATCAGAATAGGCCACCGAGGAATGAGAAGCGGATTAATGATATGTATACTATAATAAATTGTTCCTTGAATATAACGGATGATCCTCTTCATAAAAGCAAAGTGTGAATCACGAGGCTCATGCATAAACAAGCAGACTTGCTGAACGGCATAGGATATGTCGGGTCTCGTAAATGTGAGATATTGCAAAGCCCCGGCGAGGCTTCGATATAATGTAGGATCCGAGAATAATGGGCCATCAGTGCTGCTGAGTTTGGCCGAGAGATCTACGGGAGTCGTGCATGGTTTACATGCCGACATTGAAGCCCGAGCAATAATTTCCTTTGCATATTGAGACTGTGAGAGAAAAATACCACGGGACTGCTGGGAGACTTTAATGCCCAAGAAGTGATGCAATCGGCCCAAATCAGTCATAGCGAACTCCCTTGACAAAGTAGCAATAATGTCACGCAACAGATTGTTATTAGACGCCGTGAGGAATATGTCATCCACGTATAATAAAAAATAAGCAGTGTTGGACGGATCCCGGTTATAAATAAATAACGAGTTGTCGCAGGCACTGCTACGAAACCCATGAGAAGTAATATAGTTAGCAAAGCGGGTGTACCGGGCCCTTGGTTCTTGCTTAAGCCCATAAAGAGACTTTTTGAGTCGACATACATAATTCGGTGCTCTTCGATCATAGAAACCGGGAGGTTGATGCATGAAAACAGTTTCGTTTAGTTCCCCATGTAAGAATGCATTCTTGACGTCCAACTGGTGTATCGGCCATGACCGTGAGACTGCGAGTGAGAGAACTGTCCTAATGGTTGCAAGTTTGACAACCGGACTGAAGGTGTCCTCGTAGTCAATGCCCACCGTTTGTGAATTTCCATTAACAACCAATATGGCCTTATAACGTTCAAGAGATCCGTCCGCTTTAAACTTGTGACGGAACAACCACATACATCTAATTACCGGCCGATCCGTAGGTCTAGGAACTAGTTCCCACGTTTCATTGTCCTGTAAAGCAGTAAATCCGGCTTGCATAGCATTTAACCAATTAGGATCAGATAGGGCCTTGGCATAAGTATTAGGGATGGGTGAGATGGTTGTGGCTGAAAAAGCCGATTGAGTAGTGGACCGAGATTTGGAACGTGTGGTCATGGGATGGGAGTTGGTTGGGGGGCGGGCTGGAGTACGGTGGGGCCGGTGGAGGTAGAGTGGGTGGATTGGGCTGCTTGGTTTGGGCCGGCTATGGGTGGTGTGTGGTGAGAGGTCTGAGTTTGGGCTACGGGTGGTTTGGGGAGTCGGCTATAAGTGATGGGGTAAGGTGCCGTAACGGGTGGCTGGGTTTGGGCCGTAATGGGTGGCTGGGTTTGGGCCGTAATGGAAGGCTTAGGGACAGGCTGGTGAAAGGTGAAGCCTGGAGGCACCGTGTCATCCAGAAATTTATAGGCGGTTGCGTTTTGAGGAATGGTATAAGGAAAAACATGCTCATCAAAGGTCACGTGGCGAGAGATGTATACTCGCCCCGTCGTTGGGTCAAAACATCGATACCCATGAAAGTCAGGTGGATACCCGAGAAAAATGCACCGGATGGAGCGGGCATTTAATTTATGAGGTTGGGTAGCAGAGGTGTTAGGGTAACACGCACACCCGAACACCCGTAAATGTTCATACTCGGGATGCCGTAGGTAGAGGGCAAAGGTGGGAGTATAAAAATTGAGGCGTTTGGTGGGTAAAATGTTGTGCAAGTAGACGGCCGTGTGTAACGCTTCCACCCAAAAAGATGGAGGAAGATTGGCGTGTATAAGCAGAGCCCGGATGATGTCGTTTAGGCGACGAATCATCCGTTCTGCCCGGCCGTTTTGGCTGGAGGTTTGGGGACAAGCAAACCGAAACAATAGTCCGTGTTGGTCTGCGAAGGCTTTAAAAGCTAAATTGTTAAATTTGTAAGGCCTCCTAATCCAAGATCTCATTCAGCTAATGCAACCAACAGGTGTGCGGAATCCACCTGATGATCCACCACTGTAGATGAAACACTAGAATGCAAAGATCAGTGAGAAAAATCAAGAATACACAGAGTATTCTTGATGAGGAAGAAGGATGACGTCACACACAGTAGCCGCCAGACAAAACACACACAATAATTAGGGTTAGAAAGGTGCACAGAATTTCACACAGAATCGCCCTCTTGTCTATTCCACATAAAGGTATATATACAAGACAATCCCCGGACTCCAAGACGGACTAAAACCCGGACAAAATAATCTACACAAAAACCAAACCCCTGACAAAAGTCTAGACATAAACTTGGACAAATTGTCCAAGGATAAACCTTGGACTAAGTTTCAAGACATGTACAATAAAGACCCTAACAATTGGAAAGCATGCACTTATCACCCAAAGTGCATTAACAAACTCCCCCTTGATCAGTGCATGGTCTTCATGTGGTCTTGAATTCTTCATTATTGTTGACTTTAACTTGGACTTCTGCTTTGGTTGACCAGAACTGATAAGCGACAGTTACCCTGCAGGAACTGCACTTACAGTCTCCCCCTTAACTGTTGCAATCAGTTCTGTCTAACACTGATATCTTAGTCACCGGATACTACACTTACAGACTCCCCCTTGACTGATGATATCATGGATGCTTTCAACTTTGGCTGAGACTTGATCTTTCCGACAGAGCACAATGATCTTCAACCCTTCTAATCAAAGACTTGCTGACGATCACTTAAATTTCCGCTTTGAGAAACCCGAAGAATCCAACACCAAACGTTGTAGATCCTCCCCCTCAAACTACTCCCAAATCAAGTTAACGCGAACCGACCTACAACCATATGTAAGAACATCGCTCGATACATTAATCTTCAAACTTAACCACTAGAAGAACGAAACGTCGGATTTCCAAGGCCTAACATCAAACACTTCAAATTCCGCAAAGACATGAAGTTTGGTTTGATAAGTTAATAACACACCAAACTCCAAAAATGTACATCCACCATCTTGATCAAAGTCTACAACTGAGTGTCTAAAATCATTTCATCTCGAATTTTCAAGATCCAATCTCGTATCTTCACAAATCCACCAATTACCCGATGACTTTCGTGTCTGATCTCCCCCTCAATGTAAGAACCCCATATTTCGAAAATCCGATCAGTCACCATCCGATCAGTCATCGATCCGGTGTTTTCACAGTGGTATCAGAGCATGGTGACTGATCGGATTTTCGAAATATGGGGTTCTTACATTGAGGGGGAGATCAGACACGAAAGTCATCGGGTAATTGGTGGATTTGTGAAGATACGAGATTGGATCTTGAAGATTCGAGATGAAATGATTTTAGACACTCAGTTGTAGACTTTGATCAAGATGGTGGATGTACATTTTTGGAGTTTGGTGTGTTATTAACTTATCGAACCAAACTTCATGTCTTTGCGGAATTTGAAGTGTTTGATGTTAGGCATTGGAAATCCGACGTTTCGTTCTTCTAGTGGTTAAGTTTGAAGATTAATGTATCGAGCGATGCTCTTACATATGGTTGTAGGTCGGTTCGCGTTAACTTGATTTGGGAGTAGTTTGAGGGGGAGGATCTACAACGTTTGGTGTTGGATTCTTCGGGTTTCGCAAAGCGGAAATTTAAGTGATCGTCAGCAAGTCTTTGATTAGAAGGGTTGAAGATCATTGTGCTCTGTCGGAAAGATCAAGTCTCAGCCAAAGTTGAAAGCATCCATGATATCATCAGTCAATGGGGAGTCTGTAAGTGTAGTATCCGGTGACTAAGATATCAGTGTTAGACAGAAATGATTGCAACAGTTAAGGGGGAGACTGTAAGTGCAGTTCCTGCAGGGTAACTGTCGCTTATCAGTTCTGGTCAACCAAAGCAGAAGTCCAAGTTAAAGTCAACAATAATGAAGAATTCAAGACCACATGAAGACCGTGCACTGATCAAGGGGGAGTTTGTTAATGCACTTTGGGTGATAAGTGCATGCTTTCCAATTGTTAGGGTCTTTATTGTACATGTCTTGAAACTTAGTCCAAGGTTTATCCTTGGACAATTTGTCCAAGTTTATGTCTAGACTTTTGTCAGGGGTTTGGTTTTTGTGTAGATTATTTTGTCCGGGTTTTAGTCCCTAGACTATATATATGTGTTGTATAGGATTAGGGCAAGTATCCACGAAGAAGCTTTGTGCACCTCTCCTAACTTCTTGTTCCTCCTGGTGTGCACATCCTAGAGAAAGAGAGAATATGTGTTAGTGAGAGAAAGCTAGGGTTTAGATCTTTGTGATCTAAACCAGCTTGTAGATGATGTATACTCCTTTGGTTTGTGTAATCTGTGATGACTGATTGAATAATAAAGGGTTCATCTTCTACATCTTTCTATCTTTGGTGTTTTTGATTGTTCTTCATGTCTTGAATCAAGTGCAATGTTGATGTTCGTCATCGATCCGGTGTTTTCACAAAATTCACCGCCTAGGTCGCATTGAAAAGTTTTATTTTTTCGGTGAAATTGAGTTTCAATTAAATTGTGAAATTTGGCAAAGGTAGGGAATGTGTCAGACTTGTACTTAAGATGATACACCCACACGAAGTGTGAAAAATTATCAATTTGAACCATATAATATTTGTATCCTGTTTTACTCGTGATATGAGATGTCCATAAGTCGCAATGGACTATATCAAACGGTGCAAAAGTAAAAGTGTTAGAGGATGAAAAGGCAATCGTTTACTATTTGAAAGTTGACAAGAATTGCAAACATGTGAGTTTTTACTCTTATTACATGAAAAATTCAAATTACGACTTAAAAGTTCTAAAACTTGAGCCCCCGGGTGACCTAAACGATCATGCCAGGGAAGACTGGTAGAAGCAAGAAATGTAGCTTGAGGAGGTAGTTGCGGCTGAGTGAAAGGGTAGAGGTCTCCGGTGCTGTTTTGACGGGACAGAAACTTCCTAGTTTTGAGATCCTTCAATGAAAAACCAAAAGGGTCAAATTCAACAGAAACTTGATTATCACGAGTAAAACGTCTGACAGAAATAAGGTTTTTAATAACTTGGGGGCTGTAAAGGACATTGGGTAGGACATAGGTTCGGTTGGGTAGGTTATGGAAGCCCGTTCCCGATCCGTGTATTCGCAAAAAATGGCCATTGCCTACCAATAATTTACTGCAAACAGGAGTAGAATGTGGGATAAGAACTTTACCTTGCTCATTAGTAACATGAGACTCTGCCCCTGTATCCATGAGGTCCGAAGCCCAAGAAGAAGAGGGCTGATTCATCTGCATATTGTTGAACGCGACGCTAAGATCCGCTGGACTCAAGGCATTCTAGACGCCTTGGGGTGAAGGACTGAAGCCGCTAAACTGCTGCTGAGGAAAACCTGAAAAATGGGCCTGAGAGTGGGCTTGCGGCTGCTGAACTGGGCTGTTGTTGGGCAGCCACTGCTGCTGGGTCGGATAGGGGCATGGTGGAGGAGTCCACCAGGCCCAGTTAGGAAACCCGGGTTGCTGAGATTGCTGTTGTTGTTGTCCGGACCAGGAGGAATAGGGCTGGCTGATGTGTGCAAAATGCAACATATAAATTACATCAATTGTGGCATAAAACTAACCCTTTTTAGTACTAATGTTGGAAAAAGTGTGCTTTTGTCTTCCTTTTGTATTTTCAGGATTAAATGAGCTCAGATTAACAAAAGAAGCAAAAAGGCAGCTAAATCTAACACAAATACAAGAAAAGGAACAAACGTGGCATGCCTGACCCCACGACAGCATCTTCCCAAGCAAAACAAGAAAACAGAAGGCTGAACACGCCCCGTGCTCAGTGAGCACGGGGGCGTGCCCAAGTGTCAGCATAAAAGACAAAGTTGTAGAAGTTTCCATCGCCCACCACGGGGCCGTGCTCAGCGGACACGGGGCCGTGGTCAACTATAAGATTCGCAGAATCCAGGCAAATCTTGATAGTTCAGATATGCTTCTGCACACGGGGTCTTGCCCAGCGGACACGGGGCCGTGGTCAACTAATAAAGACAAGAGCAATTAATGAAGAAATAGAAGGATGTGGACACGGGGCCGTGCCCGAGCTTCTGTTCAGCCTATAAATAGGAGTGCTTGGCTCAAGCTCAAACCATCCCTTGGCACACCACCTCTCTCACACTTCTCCCACCACCCACCACCACCACAACACTATCATCCACCACCATCATCCATTGTCCATCATAGAGTGTGTGAGTTATCTCGGGATCCAAGATTGATCGTAAGAGTTCTTGACAATCAAGGCCATGTTTGCCTAAGTCTCTTACATCACTTGGTGAAGACAAAGTGTCTAGTGTAATACTTTTTATTTTTAATCTTTTCGCACTTTTTAATTGGTTATGTATTAATGACTTTAATAACTAGTTTCTTATGTTGAAGGTGATTCTTCCTTATCGTTTGTCCGTGGTGTCTTGGCATTATTTTACTGTCTATATAAAATAAAAGATTTTCACCATTCATATCTCCACGGTCTATATGGAGGTATGTTGGCTATCTGATCGGGGGTTAAGGGAACGGTTTGGTAAGATTCTTGCCATTGTTCAGTGTATAGATCCTGCAAAGGACCTGGGTCAAATTTAGTAGGACCTCCTTCAATACTTAACGGTATTGGATGGCGGGGGTCCAAACTCTTTGACCCCCTCATAAGTTAAACTACTATTAAAACTTTAACCCGGCTACTTAGGACTGTATCCCTGCTGACTCAGACTACTTAGCCGAGGGTAACGTCGCCCTCAAAAGAGTGGCCTACCACATTATGCATTAATAACTTAATTAATTATCTTTCAATAATCCGACCATTTAGGATTGTATCCTTGCTGACTCAAACTACTGGGTTGAGGGTAACGTCACCTCCAAAAGAGGGGCCTACTACAATAACTAAGATAATCTCTTAATAAAGTGCAAAAGTGCGAAAATAATCAAAGGTTACACTAAACACGAGTCGGAGCCAAGTGATTCATCTTGTCTATCTGTTTTTCTTTTATTTTTATTTTTCAACATTTTAGTTAGTTTTTATTTTTTTAGTTTAAAACCTTTTTCTAAACTTTTGATTTGATTAGACGTTGAGGATAAACCGGTACTAAAAGCTCTTGTGTCCTTGGACGACCTCGGTATCTTGCCAACACTATACTACGCTCACGATGGGTGCACTTGCCCATATGTGTGTTTAGTGTTAGTAAATATCGTGTTTTATAAATTTAAAACTTGGCTAAAGAAAGTGTAAAAGGGCTTAAAATATACTTAAACTTATATACACACTTCACACGCATCACTGGCGGTTGCTGCTGCCGCATCCCCTGCCACCGCGGCGGTTCCAGGACCCCGGCCACGAGAGGAAGAGGCGGTGTTGTCAGATGGCTGAACCGGCTGGTGGTTTTGAGGAATTGTTTGCGCAGAGGTGGCGGCTAAAACGGTAGAATGAGCTCCTTTCTGTGCTTCCAGACGTAGGACTTCATCGTTCAGCATACTAACGGCTTGATCCCAATCAACGCCTTGCTGATTAATAAGGGCAGCCGTGGTGTTATACTCGGCTGGTAAACCCCTTACCAGTTGAAGAACAAGACGGGACTCAGTGATAGTGACATCGACATCGGCTAGTTGGTTTGCAAGGTCAGTCAGCCGCTGACAGTAGTCTTCAACGGAGGAACACGCGGACAAAGTCAGATTACAGAACTTGGTTTCCAAAGACGCAGCACGTGCCTTCTTGTTTCTGAGATAAATTGTCTCGAGTTTGGACCATGCAGCATGAGCCGTAACTGTGTTGCTGTCCATAACTCGTTTAAGAAGGTCATCGGAAATCGTGCTGAATATCCATTGAAGGACAAGCGCGTCTAATTCCTTCCAGGCCTCATGATCAGCATATGTTGATGCTGCAGGAGCAGTACCATTGATGTGATTCATCACCTTGTATGCGACGACATGTAATTTAAACAGCCGTATCCATTGAGAATACGTGACATTGGTGCCGTCTAGGGTTCGGATCTTACTCTGTATATTTGTAACAGAGTATGCAGGATGTAGGGGCTAGGGCTTTGGAAGCTGTTCAATGTTCTCTTTTTCAGTAGTCATCGTGATGACGTATCGGACGTATCCGAGAATAAAGAAAACAAAAGGCTGCGGAAGAGATGGGTATCAGAATCGCTCTGATACCATGAAAGTTTCTGTGGTGTAAAATTCTCTGTATATCTTCCATTGAAAACAAGAACCCTTTAAATAGGGAATGATACATCTGAAAATAAGGAAACAGATATACAATACAAATACAAATATATACCAAATCAAATAATAATACTAATCCCAATATTTCAGCCGATATACTCGACTGAATATATTATCGCTAAGAGTCATGTGGAATAAACAAAGTAAGTTGGTCATAATGAACATTTAGAAAAACAAGTTGCATAAGTAAACTCAAATTTCAATACAAACATTCGAATAGTAAACAAGTGATCGAGACGTATGAACTCCACCAAATCAGTAGCATACATGTTGGAACAAACGGATGTTGGCGGTAAATAAAACATATTTTTGGTAAATAGGTTTTCCAATAACGATAATTGGAAAAATACTGGATATTTTTCTTTCCCACAGACTTAAGATCCCCGAAATAGCAATTGAACAAAAAAATTCAATATTTCCACAGTTTTAACTCTTGATATACAAGGTCCTGTATGCTATTCCCACACCCTAAATGACCGGTTGTTGAATTCTCAAATGGCCATTTACATGTCAAACGACGGTCTGACAAATAGTGCGAGGTTAGAAATCAAAGAGTGTGGATATAGCGTGCCCCCGTATCTATATATTAACTTTTCAATCCAATTTTCACCGAAAGTAAATTTTCATATACCAACACATTAAGAATGAAAATTAACAATTATTTAAATAAATAAAACATTCTTGAAAATTGAAATAATATATCAAAAAATGAGATGATACATCCGGTCTTATTATATTTTATTTATTACTTATATACACAAAAAATATACATAGGAATTTTCAAATGCCTACTACATTGGCAACAAATATTGGAACTCAAATTCATATGGTATCTTCTCTACAATGGATGAAACTTTTGCATTATTGACTCCTCTAAAACATTCCACCATTGATTTCCTTAAGGAACCAGAAGTAGGCAATTCTTGGCACAACCATTCCACCAATCTTTCCAAATCTTGAGCAAAATCATGCATGTTTCTAAGCAGAAGTTCTGGGAGACCAATTTTCTTTGCACTTGTTACAACAATTGAAGCTTGTAGGTACTCTAGCTTTGCTCTTTCCAACTCATTCACAACCCCATCACCTGTGTACACTCTTATCTTTTTCCAAACAAGTTAGGATACAAATCTACATTTGCTAGAAAGATAATGTATTATGTAAGATTTTAATAAGATTTGTTTACCGCGGGAGAAGAGCGCGTGCCACAACATAATGCGAATGTCACATTGGGTTCTGTCGAGTCGAGTCCATGAAGTTTATGAAGTATTGCCTCTTTATCATCTCTTTCCGCCTTGCCATAGATCTAATCGAAGAAAATGTAATTTGTTAAAATACAAATTTAATTTTATATGTTGTGGGCTTGTTGTGAAAATGTCTAATTTATGATTTGTGGTTATGGTAAAAATTAGAAACTTGTTTCATACTAAAAAAGGGAGTAGCACCGAAGGTTATATTAATGATAGTTACCAGCGATAAACAGTCGTCGGAAACATGGCAGTGGGTAATCCCATTTGCGACAGATTACTGACGGAATTATCGAGAGATCACCCACGGCCCACCTTACCGATGTATTACTGATAACTTCTGTAAAGTCGCTCCAGGTGTTTGGTTCTAACGAATTGCCAACGACTTCGTTTAAGTGTTACCCTAGGAACTATCCATCGGTAATCCGTCATTAATATTAGTTGATTTTAGAAAAATAACATTTATTTTTATCAAAGTTTTTAGAAAAAAAAACATAAATTAGAAATTTCTAGAAAATAAAACAAATGATAAAGTCTGTAAATTAATTAGAAGTAAATTACAAAATCTACAACAGTTAATGTATAAATTCTCAGGTCGAATTGGGCCCAAACTACAATAATTAAAATAAACTCTGGGCCTTGGGCTCAAGTTTTGGATTGTTGATTGGAAGCTTTAATTTGCATGTAGATTTCAACATATATAGAACTAGAAGCTTGTAACGAAGGATTAAGCGTACTTACCTTGTCTATGATTGAGGCTTCGCGCTTTCTCAATATAATGTGTTCTATAGCTTGGGCAGTTATCGTGTTGCCTCCGATCTTTAGGGTTGCCTGGTTCAAATTCAAATTCGTCTAAGTAATTTGAAGTCGTTTTTAGGACTATAAAACTACCTAGTGAGGTAGATTGTTTCCTATTTTGTATAATTGCAATCCGTTGTGTATCACAGAGGCGCAAACAAAAAAAAGAGAGAGAAATACTTATAAAGAGAAAAATAATATATTATTGAATGCATCGGAATAAGGACTACCTTGTTCATTAGTGTCTGTAGCTTCTCGGGACTAGAAGGAACTCCATACTGAAGAAAACCCTGAAAGTTCAACAAGTTAAATTGAAATAAATGAAAGAAAGAACCGGGTTAGCTAAATGTATCCCTCCCCTAAATTTTCATTGTACCCTCCCGGAAAACATCAAATAAAAAAGGTTTTTATTTTCTTTCTTTTAATGTGAAAATGGTGAAATAATACTGATGTGACAAGTTGAAAAGGAGGGTGCAATAAGTAAAAGGAGGGGGGGGGGGGGGGGGGGGGGGGGGGGGGGGACAAACGTTTAGCACAACCCTAAAAACACATATTGAAAGGCCCATTATACATTAACATTTTTTTATGAGACGGTTCAAAACTTAAATTGCATGTCTTATAACAACATTTAGATGATGAAATGAGAAGTAGGTGAACTTACATGCATGATACAAGCATTGTACATGTTGATCCAGAATGCCAGTTTTTGTTGTGAAGTCAAAAACATCAAATCCACCTTTTGCAGCCCATTCAAGTAAGCCCTGCTAGTACAACATTATTAACACATTGTATAACTGAACAATGTAATGGGTCTTGTGGCTAAAACTCTTGTAAAGTACCTCAACTTTTGTAGCAAAGGAATGTAAGTTGAACTTGAAATGCATTTAGGGTCCAAAGAACTGGATGTGAACTTAACCAAATTCTTGTAGCAACCAATGTCTCTAGGAATGGAATCTTCTTGGTTAAAGATCCCATAAGGGTCTTGTTGCCTAGACTCCTTTTGAGGCAACAGGCTAGCCTTTGAGTTCAAGCATGGTTCAGCCCTAAAGCTCATCGAAAAGGTGGCTGATCGAGAAACTGGTCCTGATTTCTCTAGCTCAAGCGTTCTTGACATCCTCAGAAGCCGAGTGAAAATGAAGATCAAACATTTCATGATGTTTTCTGAAAGCTTGTTTGGTGACCACTTTGCAATGTTCTCTTCTTCAGATTGGCTTGAAGCCGGATCCAAAGACGCGGCTACATTGCGCTCTCTCTAAAGGTAGACGGAAAAAAATAACCGTATATATACTCATCAATAATACAATATTCATTTGCATATAGAGGAGCATAGTAGAATGCATACCTTAGGAGTAATAACATGTCTTGTATCTCTTGCAGGTGAGGGTGGTTTTAGAATGCCACTTCTTCTCGGGGTTCGGTCACGAAGCCCGAGTTCCCCGCTATTGTCACGATTTTCTTTTTGTTCAAAGAAAGTAACATTTTTCGTTCTTGATTTCTCTTGTAAATTGGAGTCTCTAAGATTATAATCACCCTTTATAGCTTTACTAATGAAGTGCAACGCCTTGGTCTCAAACGACACTTTGTCACCATATCCTCTATTTTTTGGTAACGATAATGGTGTCGTTGGAACTAAAGATCCATCAGGAATTTGACGAAATTGCCCTTGTTTCATTTTAGATTCTCTTGTAACTTCTTTCTCTTTGTCTAAGTCAGTTTGTAGATGACTGATTTGGCTTTCTAGTCTTGTTATTTCATTCTCAACCATGGCTAGTTCAGTCAATAACTCCTTCATCTGTCATTGAAATCAAATGGTTTGATTTTGTTTGATTTCAAGAGTTACGCGAGTTTGAGTATTATTAATCATCTATATATAGAAATACAATAAAAATAAATATAAAGGAAAACTAATCAAATAATATGGTCAATGTATAGTTACAATAAACGTCCCTAACACATATATATGTATTCTAACAGAGTTAAAATCAAAAGTAAACCGAAAAATCCGCACCTTAGGAGGAAGGGATTTTGGGATATGAAGAGCAGAATGGTCTTGTTGTTGATATGTGCGCTTAAGAAGCTCCCCAACTTTTTCTTCATGATCTAGCATTTTCTGAAGCGTCGACACCTAAGTTATTAACACTCGTTGATCAATCGAAAATGGTTATAATTAAGTTACTCGAAATTCATTGGATCGCGTTGATTTATATCTTCAAAGCATACAAATGTTGAGATGAATGGGGATGGTGAACCATGACTTATGCATGGTAACAAGTTTTCTTGATTTTTGACATGATGTTTCTAGATAATGTCAAAAAAACATATAACATGCAACTCTGAATACTAGGGTGCCTTTATGATTATCATGCCCATGACCTTAGCTATATGTAGTACTCGATTTGATTAAAGAGAAAAAAAGCTATTTCATGTATACACATAGCATTTGATTATTAATTACATCTAGTGAAAATAAGAAAAATTATGGAAAAATTAACATAACATGTAACATGAGTTTATTTTTATGGTTTTGTACTTGAAAAAAGGCTAATGATGAACACAACTTCATACAACTTGCATGAATTATATTGTCTCTACTTCGTGTAACAAACAAATTGTTTAAAAAATAGTAATTTAAAACTTTATTTGCATGAAAAATTATATATATTTGTAACACAACATACAAAAATCTAAAAACAAAAACATATAAAAAGAGATATTGATTGAATAACTACGTCACTGCACCTGAACATGATGTGTCACATTTTATCATATGTCTCATTTTTAAATAAAAAAAAGAGTTAAATGCGATTTTAGTGAGCCATTTTGCCAGTTTAGTCTAAAGATTTCATTTTTTGCCTGTGGGTCCAAAAAGATTTCACCGTTGCTATTTTAGTCAATTGGGTTAATTTCATTCATTTTTTCTATTAACGGGAAGGACAATTCAGTCATTTTATATGTAATTCTGTTAACTAGAAGGGAAATTCGGCCATATAAATAACCGAATTGTCCTTCTCATTAACAAAAAATGGATGAAGTTCACCCAGTGGACTAAAATGCCAACGTTGAAACCTTTTTGAACCAACAGATGAAAAATGAAACATTTGGACTAAACTAAACTGTCAAAATTGCCCAAACACAGGGACTAAAATGACATTTAATTCTATAAAAAGTTATAGATATTTTTGGTATTATCATAATAAAGTTTCCCAAAAATACACGTTTAATTATAGTCAAATATTTAATAAAATACCATCTTATAAATCATTAATAAAATAATTTAATTAATACCTCTCTTTCTAATTCTTCTTTCTTCTGGTGTCCGCTAATATGTTTCTTGGTATTCTGAGAACAAAGATTCATGGTATTAAGCATTAAAACAATCTTTAAACGATAAAAAATATCTCTACCGAACCAAAGGAGGGTCAAGAGGGTCTACTGTGGGAATTTGTTCAATTTTTATTTGTAAAATCTTATATTTTTATAAGAAACACGTTAAGCTGGTAGAGAAGAGAACCTTATGACAGACCCTGATAAGGAAGTTTTGGTTCCGCGACATAAAACATGAAATAATAACAATACTTACACCAATGGCGGTGTTGGTGGCGGCCGAGGCGGTGTTGGCGGCGGTCCCCGTCCACATGACCGGAGTAAAGTGTCAAGAAAATAAGTTGAACCGGTAGTGTTGATTTAGAAGTACGTGAAAATGGATCATATGGTGAAAGTTTGTGAAGAAACTAAATAATATGGTTAAGTTGATGATGAAATAAGCAATGTTGTTGGTGGTGTTGCTTTGATCGGAAGGGTGGTTGGTGGGTGGTGGTGACGGTGGCCGGTGGTTGTGAATGTTGACGTTTGGTTTGGAGGTATAAGGATGAAAAAGAGCTTTCATGATGAAAAAAATCACGAGAAAGAGATAGATAGCGTCTTCATGTTATACTTCAAATTTTGGTGTTTTGTAATCATTTGTACAATAACAATATAATGACCCTTGACATTATTTTGAATAGAGATTCATTTATTTATTTTTCAAAAAAGGTATATTTTCTCACTACGAGAAAAATGCTCGATTAATATTTAATCACGCAGCATTCTGTTAGAAATGTGTAGGAAAATATTGTTTTCGATGTATTTCTTACAGAAACATCTTTGTAGGTTAAATGCTCGTGGGAAACTGTTTCCAACAAATTTACGGCAAAATAGATGATGTCGCAAGTTTCCTATGCATTTGCGATAACAAATTACTTTTTTTATGCGTCGGAAAATTTAGTAGAAAAATGTGTTTTTTTAGTAACTTCTCTTGTAAAAGGTTTTAGTCTAAATTAATTTTTATTAGTTTAAAAGAAACTATTCTTTATATAAAAATGGTGATGGTTTTTATTTCTATGATAAAATATAAAAGAGTTAATTACTGTTTTCGTCCCCGAGGTTTGTCAAAAATAACGGTTTCAGTCCATTAGTTTAAAAATTGCGATTTCAGTCCATTAGTTTCATTTTCGTAACCATTTCAGTCCACTAACTTAACTCCATCCATTTATTTTGTTAACTAACTAATTCAGGGACGGTTTGCGTCAGTTTTAGAAACACAGGGACTTAAGTGTAAACTCTAAAACATTAAAACAAAAAAAATAGTAAATTCCAAAAAATCAAAAAAATTCCAAAAAACCAAAAAAATTCCAAAAAATTCTAAAAAATAATAAAAATTCTAAAAAATCCAAAAACTCCGTTTCGGCGCGAACTGTTTCGAACCCGAACCGTTTCGATCTGAACCGTTTCGACGCGAACCATTTCGATCCGTACCGTTTCGACCCGAACCGTTTCGAGCTGAACCGTCCGTACCGTTTCGACCCGAACCGTTTCGAGCTGAACCGTCCGTACCGTTTCGACCCGTACCGTTTCGAGCCGAACCGTTTCGACCCGTACCGTTTCGAGCCGAACCGTTTCGACCCGTACCGTTTCGAAGCCGAACCGTTTCGAGCTGAACCGTTTCGAACCGAACCGTTTCGACCCGTACCGTTTCGAAGCCGAACCGTTTCAAGCCGTACCGTTTCGAACCGAACCGTGCCGTTTCGAACCGAACCCTTTCGAGCTGAACCGTTTCGAACCGAACCGTGCCGTATTGAACCGAACCGTTTCGAGCTGAACCGTTTCGAACCGTACCGTTTCGAGCTGTACCGTTTCGACGCGAACCGTGTCGTATCGAACCGTGCCGTATCGAACCGAAACGGTTCGGCTTCGAAACGGTTCGCGTCGAAACGGTTCGGGTCGAAACGGTTCGGGTCCAAAGGGTTCGGTTCGAAACGGTTCGCATCGAAACGGTACGGTTCGAAACGGTACAGCTCGAAACGGTTCGGTTCGAAACGGTTCAGCTCGAAACGGTTCGGTTCGATACGGTTCGGTTCGATACGGCACGGTTCAGTTTGAAACGGTTCAGCTCGAAAGGGTTCGGTTCGAAACGGCACGGTTCGGTTCGAAACGGTACGGCTTGAAACGGTTCGGCTTCGAAACGGTACGGGTCGAAACGGTTCGGTTCGAAACGGTTCAGCTCGAAACGGTTCGGCTTCGAAACGGTACGGGTCGAAACGGTTCGGCTCGAAACGGTACGGGTCGAAACGGTTCGCGTCGAAACGGTTCAGCTCAAAACGGTTCGGGTCGAAACGGTACGGACGGTTCAGCTCGAAACGGTTCGCGTCGAAACGGTTCGGGTTCGAAACAGTTCGCGCCGAAACGGATTTTTTGGATTTTTTATGATTTTTTAGAATTTTTATTATTTTTTAGAATTTTTTGGAATTTGTTTGGTTTTTTTGAATTTTTTTGATTTTTTGGAATTTACTATTTTTTTTGTTTTAATGTTTTAGAGTTTACACTTAAGTCCCTGTGTTTCTAAAACTGACGCAAACCGTCCTTGAATTAGTTAGTTAACTCAAAGTTAACAAAATAAATGGATGGAGTTAAGTTAGTGGACTGAAATGGTTACGAAAATGAAACTAATGGACTGAAATCGTAATTTTTAAACTAATGGACTGAAACCGTTATTTTTGACAAACCTCAGGGACGAAAACAGTAATTAACTCAATATAAAATGTCATAGATGTAAAACCTTTTTATTTGTCATGTTGGATGTTTGATGTTTGATATCTATATTACTTTAATTAGTTGTTAAATTAATAATACGTACTGATTAATCAACAAATTCTTCCATTATATATTAAAAAAGTAGTTTTAATAAATTATCTACCAAGGCAATATATAGCCTTTTTTTAAGATGCGTGAGAGTGGAGTACCATATCTTTATTTGGTATGATTTTGTTTTGATTAAAGTGGTATTTGGCGTAGGTTTCACTCGTAAGCATTGGCTATTGAGGTTAGTTACTTAGTGGGTGGTCAAACAATCGTGTGACACTTGTTAGTTTTTACCCATGGATGATAGAAGAAAATTTGGTAGGTCTCGTGAAGTCTCACATACTCATCCTTGTATAGATGAGCAACTTACCTGATCCATAACTGAAAAAAAAAAAAAATCATAAAACCGAATTGAAAACTCTGATGATTTGGTTTTAGATTAGCTTATTATAATTCGGTTACCTGCATTCACAAAACCGATTTAACCAAAGTAAACTGATCATCTGTTCTATTTAAGTGAGGAAACCGAACCGAACCGAACCAAACCAGCTATCCGCTAAATTACTCATGAGTGATGAGAAGCATTTTATTTTATGTAAGATAATATAGTCATATAACCTACTTCATATTAGAAATAAATTTAAAAGTTAAAGTATTTATATTTGTTATAATTTTTTGTATTCTTTAGTTATTGTTAAAATTTTTATTTTGTATTTTCTATTTATGGTAACTTTTTGTATTCTCAAAGTAAATAAAAAATTATGTCACACCAAATTAGTGTAGAGATTTTCCACTTTTATATGGTATTAATAACTAGGATTGGGGTTTGAAAGTCTAGAGATTTTCCACTTTTATATGGTATTAAACAGAATTGGGGTTTGAAAAATAACGATCGACTCTACTCCTTCCCCTTCGATTTCTTTCCTGCCCCTTGGTAGATCTCCTTCTTGTTCGATTTCATCACTGTTTTTGTCAAAAATCTGATTAAGGATAATATAACCAAATTTGTAAAGTGAGGTAGAGTGCTTAGGTGATGAACGATAATGAAATGAATGTCGAATGTATAAGATAATCAAACACAACGATTCATACGAGGAAAACCCCTTGATCGCTAGTAGATGGCCGACACAAAAACCTCGTGTAGTGAAAACTATCACTACCAACTATATTGCACAATCAAAAGAGATTACAACTTCGGATGTTGATTAAGTGTTTTACAACCGATTGCTAAGAGTGTTGTGTGTGTTCTCTGGTTCGTAGTGTGTGTATGCGAAGTGTGAATTGTGTCTAATAACATTTGATCAACCCATTTTGAATAACACTAACAACTAAGTCCGATAATTATGCAAGACCACATTCACTCCCATGACCGTTTGTGGAAATAGCACGTGCAGCATCTTGAACGAATCATCCCTGAGATTCCAACTAAGACTCAGTCCACTTCGTTGATAACCTGCAAATGAATATTAACAAACATCGAGAACAACTGTTAGAAATCATAAATAATAATAAGGATCCTTGATCCTCTGAGTCCCTGCACTACCCGCTAAGGATAATTGATCCAGACAATACCTCATAATATAGGATCCATAATTATAAAAATCTATGCCTTAACAATCACAACTGTCAATCTTTTTTACTAATTCAACCTTTCAATATCTTTCACATATCATGGTTGTCTATCAATCATGTTGTCAATTATGCAGAGAACTAGGTTACTATGCTACAATTTGTCAGACATTATCATCTTATGTGTCTAATCCCACTTATTCTCCAGGTAACTTTACGACATCCTCTTGGTTTGTTGATTCGGGTACCACCGCACATATGACGCTAAATGCAAATGGCGTGCACAATCTAACACCTTATTTTGATAATGCAAGGGTCGCCTTTGGTAGTGGTCACAATCTTCCTATATCACATACTAGAAATTCACAGGTATCTTATTAGGTTAAGTGACGCGATATCCTAGTTGCTCTAAATCTGACAAAGAACATGTTACTAATTAGCAAACTCACAACAAACAACTATGTGGATGTTTTATGTTCACAACCCTTCTTTTATATTCAAGATAGAACAACCAAAACGGTCATTGCCACAGGTAGATGTGAAAAAGGGTTGTATGTTCCTAGAAATTGGCCACAAGCTTTAATTACAGTTTCTAATTTTAGTAATTGGGCATTCTTTTAAGTGTGGCATAATCGATTGGGACATGTGGTTTTTCTTATTATTTCCTTGTTGACCAAGTCAGGTTGTCTGGATGTTACTTGATTATTGCCAAAACCCAATGTTTGTTCTACTTGTTAGCTTTCAAAGGCACATCGTTTACCATTTGAGACAAATGAGAAATGATCTCCGCAGCCACTAGATTTAATCCGTTATTGATGATTATCATTATTATGTCATTTTTGTGGATGACTATAGGTTCATTTAGTTTTATCCACCGAAGACCAAAGGAAAGCGATTTTTCTTCCGTCTTCCAATTTTCATCAACTTTATTAAACGCAATCCTCTAAGAAGATTAAAATTTTATAAACTGATGGTGGCAAAGAATTTGTAAACCACACCGTTTGGTGACTTCTTGAGGCTAATGACGTATTTCATCGTTTATCGTGTCATACACACCTCAATAGAATGGGGGTGTTGCGGTACCGGTTTATAGTAACTTTCACACATTTGGATGTCGAGTTTTTTTCCTTATCTAAGAGACTACGCATCACACAAGCTCTCCACGCAGTATTCCCTGTGTTTTTATTCGGTATAATCCACAATACAAAGGTTATCGTTGTTGTGACAACTCGAAATTTAAAACCTTTCGTTGTATGCTTGAACGTGTGACTAGTTAACTTATGTGATTAATGACAATGAACCTTTATGTGATTATGTGTTATTTGTGTGTGCTTGTATATATGCGATATGTGTATAGGTACCGAAACAACAAGGACTCGACCCGAGACCATGTGGTCTCGAGTAAACATCACGCCACACATGGGCCGGTTGGGCCGCACCTCATGTAACCCACCCGAAACCCATTAGGGTGCACTACCTAGGACTAGTATATAATCCTCATGTTAGCCAAACTAGTCCATTCTTGGACAATCCACACATACTCCTCTACACTCTCTACAAAACACTAAACCCTAAGCTTCAACATCATATTTCTCCTCCTTCTTCTCGGATCCAACCAACAACCGTAAGGAACTCTCGGATCATCTCGCACACACACCCGTTTGGAAGATTCACTCACACTTTGGAACCCATACTTGAACCGGTTAGTAATTCTAGTGCAAACACATGTATTTTTCATGATTTAAGAATGATGTGTGCTTGATGTTTGAATGCTTGTTGGTTAGTGTTCATGATGCTTGTTGGTTAATGATTCTTGTATATTTCGGATGTTGATGATGATACATGATGGAGATTATGTGATAGTATGTTATTTGTTAAGTTTATGCATGATAATGGTTAATAAGATAGCATACTTGATTTCGGATATGTAGCATAAGGAACCTATGATGTTTTGTGTTTAAATGTAGTCTAAAACACTAGTTGTTGATGTTCATATAAATCGGATTGTGTGCTCTTGTGTGAAGAACCGAAAGCTTGCTATTAGGGTGATTTGTTGATTGTGGTTCATGATTATATGTTGTGATTAAGGATATAAACCCGGAAACAAGATGAACAAGTTTGAATAAGCAATATGAACTACTTGAATATTTGATGAATGTATGAAGAACTTGATGAACATCATAAGAGCATGGTTGAATATTTGAATTCTGATTTGTTTGATCCATTTTAGGAAATTTCTAGACAAATAAACATGTTTAAGGAATTTGGTTGGTTAGTACAAACTGTTACCTGAAATCAGAATAGTACACTGTTCCGAATCAGTAGATGTCCACTCGAAACCAGCAGTTGCGACTCGAAACCAAGCACAACGAGTCGAAACCTCCCGGTTGCGACACAGATTGCGAGTCGCAAACACCCGGTTGCGACTCGAAACCACACCGGATCAGCACACCAAACCTTGTGACTCGAAACCACGGTTGCGAGTCCAGTTGCGACTCGTAACCAAAACAGCATGGACCGAAACCATGGTTGCGACTCCGGTTGCGAGTCGCAAACGCCTAGTTGCGACTCGGGGTCATATACGGGTGCACACTGTTGGACTTGTTTAATTATGGGCTTATTTGATTGGGCCGGACTCTTGGGCCCAATGTACAGACCTTGTATGTTACTGTTGAACGTGAACATTGTTGATCTGCTATGATTAAACGTGTAACCCATACGTGCACTACTTGAATGCGAACCTGATTGTATGATACAACTATGATAGGACGTGAGTAGCCTCAACGTTGCTTGTTTGACTTTTCTGTGTTTTCTACCGAGCAAACCAAGGTGAGTTCACACCCTCTACAAAGCATGGGATTCCCAGGGATCGGGAATTGGGGTTAAGGAACTGGATTCCTCGTCCTCCTTGGGTAGGACAGCAAAGGTTCAGGAATGTAATTCCTCGTCCTCACGGACAGATATCTCGTACTAGACCAAAACTCTATCACGAAGTCCCTCATTTTTATATCGACTTAATCGCCGGGCCAATGGCGAGCGGGTCATTAGTTAGATAGCGCTATTTAGGTCTGACAAACCTCACACCGTGCCGCAGAGGACGGGCGTGAACTAATGGATCTGGGGCACGTCAATGATGATAGACATTGACAGTTTCAGGGCACTTAAACATGACTACAGTCAGCAGTCGATATGGTAACGAGTCTAGTGTATACATGGGGTAGCCCCCACGGCCGAAATGCCAGATAACTAACACGGGGTAGCCCCCACGGCTGGATAGCCAGAGTAACCGGGAATAAACATGTCACGTTTTTAATTATGGGGTAACCCCCACGGCAGGATGCCAGCTAAAGGAAAACTGTTTTCGAAACAACTTAAAACGAACACCCAACCGTGAACTCACTCAACTAGTTGTTGACTCGTTACTACATGCTTTGCAGGTCCTTAGGTTCTTAAGCTGGAGCTTGCATGGAGGAGGATCGTTGTGGGACATGGACGACTGTGTGCCATGTTAAACTATGAAACAATTAAACTTATGTTTTGATTTAAGACTTATGCTTCCGCTTGAAACTTAACTATGTGTTTGTTTGGACACCAATTGTATTGGTTAAACTTTTATATCTTTTAACTCGCATGTTCAATATGATTGGTGGCTGGATCCTGGTCAGTCACGCCTCCAAGCGGTGGTACTCCGCGGGTGGATTTTGGGGGTGTGACAGATTGGTATCAGAGCCATTGGTTATAGAGAACTTGGTTTTAATAAAGGGGAAAACGTTTTTGTTAAAACCAGACTATAACCTGTACAGTGCTCAACGGTCCACAACGATGCTTCACTCCACATGCAAGGCTCGACATTCTAGGTAATATGATCTGTGTATATATTGCCTACTTGTTAGTTACATGGTACATTGCTTATGGTATGCTTGGTTAATATAACTACTGTTGCTTGAACACGTGCGTGCTTACTCTATCCTATCATCGCTCTTTCGCGAACCCCTCTCACTCACGTTCTTCTTGATATGAAGATCATGTCTGGACGCGTTAACATGACACAAGCCCAGTTGACGGCTCTGATCAACGAACGAGTTGCCGCAGCACTTGCAGCTGCACACGCAGGAGGTATATCCTGCAGTCCGAACTCATTCTAGGATCTTTAGGATCCTACTCTCGTGAACCAACCTTTGTGTTAAACTCTGTCTTTTCTTTCACCTACGATAGGTCAGCATGTTCAACCACCCGTGTGCACTTTTAAGACTTTCATGGACTGCCGACCAACTACTTTTAGCGGCACTGAAGGAGCAGTGGGTCTCCTACACTGGTTTGAGAAGCTAGAATCTGTGTTCGAAATGTGCGAATGCCCTGAGGCGCGCAGGGTGAAGTACGCTACTGGTACTCTCGAGGGTTTAGCCCTCACATGGTGGAACGCTCAAGTTCAGATGCTAGGGTTGGTTGCTGCCAACGCCACCCCATGGGAAACTTTTAAGGAAATGATCAAAGAGGAATACTGCAGTCGTGATGAGATTCACAAACTGGAAGTGGAGTTCTTCAACCTCAAGATGACGGGGTCGGAAATTGAAGCTTATGTGAAAAGGTCGAACGAACTGGCAATTCTGTGCCCTACTATGGTGGATCCTCCCATCAAACGCATCGAACTGTTTCTTCAAGGTTTAGTGCCAGAAATCCAAAGTCATGTGACTTCAGCGAACCTCGCCACCTACCAGCAAACCGTTCAGTTGGCTCACCGTCTAACGGACCAGGCGGTGGAGCAGAACAAGTTACCAAAACGCATAGGTGCTGCAACTACTACTGGTACCTCTAGTGACAACAAACGGAAATGGGATGGAACTTCAAGTAAGGGTTCGACTTCTGTTCAGCCCCAGTCTCAGCAGAGAAAGACTGAGGACTACAAGAGCCCTAACCAGCAATCGTCTGGTGGTGGATACAAAGGAAATCACCCCAAATGCAATCGCTGCAGCCTGCACCACAGCGGACCATGCACCAGGGGCAACTGTCATAGGTGCAACAAGCCTGGTCACGCTGCAAAAGATTGCAGGAGCTTATACCCCGCCAATCAGAATCGTCAGCAAGCTCAACAGAACCAGCGCCAGCAACAGCAACACGGTGATAACAAAGGGTGCTTTCAGTGT
Organism: Helianthus tuberosus; assembly: GCA_030545235.1. NCBI lineage: Eukaryota > Viridiplantae > Streptophyta > Magnoliopsida > Asterales > Asteraceae > Helianthus > Helianthus tuberosus. The sequence goes on from JARYGA010060243.1 coordinate 93,204, forward strand.
GGAGCTGAGGGCCACTTCAAGAGAGACTGTCCCCAACTGAACAGGAACCAGAACAACAACAACAACAATAACAACAATCAGGGGAATGGTAACAATGGGAACAACAACAACAATGGCGCCAGGGGGCGGATGTTTGTGATCGGCCAAGGTGAAGCAAGGAATGACCCCAACGTTGTGGCGGGTAAGTTCCTTCTCGACGACTTTTATGTTTCAGTTTTATTTGATTCGGGTGCCGATACTAGCTACGTGTCACTAGAAGTTAGTCGAATGCTTAAGCGTATTCCAACACCCTTGAACAACAAGCACACCGTAGAGCTAGCAAATGGTAAGAGTTTAGAAGCCACACACGTAGTCAAGGGTTGTAAACTCATTCTCGCTGACCAAACCTTCTCTATCGACCTCATTCCTATTGTCTTGGGTAGTTTCGACGTTGTCATTGGGATGGATTGGTTATCCCAGCACAGAGCAAAGATTCTTTGCAACGAGAAGGTTGTCCGTATTCCAGGTCCCGAGGGTAAACCTCTCATGATTCATGGTGACAAGAGGAGCGCTGTTGAGAACGTCATTTCTCTCCTTAAGGCCCAAAAGTACTTGCGAAAGGGCCACACTGCTATTTTGGCTCTTATTACTGACACCACGGAGAAAGAGAAGAAGATAGAAGATTTTCCAGTTGTACGCGATTATCCTGAGGTATTTCCTGAGGAATTACCTGGTCTTCCGCCTCATCGCCAAGTCGAGTTTCAAATTGAATTAGCTCCTGGAGCTGCGCCTATAGCTCGTGCACCTTATCGTTTAGCCCCATCAGAGTTGAAGGAACTCTCCACGCAACTACAAGAGCTCCTGGATAAGGGTTTTATTCGTCCTAGCTCATCGCCCTGGGGGGCCCCAGTATTATTTGTGAAGAAGAAAGACGGTACTTTCAGAATGTGCATCGACTACAGAGAACTCAACAAGGTGACGGTGAAGAATCGTTATCCTTTACCGCGTATCGACGACCTGTTCGACCAGCTGCAAGGATCGAGCTACTATTCGAAGATCGATTTGAGATCGGGTTATCACCAGCTGAGAGTCCGGGAAGAGGACGTCTCCAAAACAGCTTTCAGAACTCGATACGGGCACTACGAGTTTTTGGTCATGCCTTTTGGGATGACAAACGCACCTGCGGTTTTCATGGACTTGATGAACCGAGTGTGCAAGCCTTACCTGGACAAGTTCGTCATAGTCTTCATCGACGACATCCTGATCTACTCTAAAAGCCGGGAAGAACATGAGCAACATCTGCGACTTATTCTGGAACTCCTTCGAACAGAACAGCTTTATGCAAAGTTCTCGAAATGCGACTTCTGGCTTCGAGAAGTCCATTTCCTAGGCCACGTGGTAAACAAGGATGGGATCCACGTTGATCCATCCAAGGTAGACTCAATAAAGAACTGGCCTGCACCTCGTACACCAAAGGAAATTCGCCAATTCTTGGGTTTGGCGGGATACTACCGGAGATTCATCAAGGATTTTTCTAAGATTGCACAGCCTCTCACCTCACTAACACAGAAAGGCGTTGTTTATCGCTGGGGAAACGCACAGGAGTTGGCATTTCAGCACCTAAAGGATAGACTTTGCAGCGCACCTATCCTTTCCTTGCCGGAAGGCACAGACGACTTTGTGGTCTACTGCGACGCATCAATTCAGGGTCTTGGTTGCGTGTTGATGCAACGAGATAAAGTTATAGCCTACGCCTCACGCCAACTCAAGGTTCATGAAAAGAACTACACGACGCACGACCTAGAGCTGGGAGCTGTCGTTTTTGCACTTAAGTTATGGCGGCATTACCTGTATGGTACCAAGTGCGCCATCTACACCGACCACAGGAGCCTCGAGCATATCTTCAAGCAGAAGGAACTGAATATGCGGCAACGACGATGGGTCGAGTTGCTAAATGACTACGAGTGCGCAATCAGATATCACCCGGGCAAAGCCAATGTTGTGGCTGACGCCCTCAGTCGGAAGGACACTGCACCTAAGCGCGTGTGAGCTTTACAACTCACGATCCATTCTAGTCTTCCCTCCCAGATACGAGCTGCTCAGATAGAAGCACTGAAACCAGAAAACGTCAGGGCTGAAGCCCTACGCGGATCGAGGCAACGATTGGAACAGAAGGAAGACGGTGCTTATTACGTAACGGGACGCGTTTGGGTCCCACTCTATGCCAACCTACGAGAGCTTGTGATGGACGAAGCACACAAGTCTCGCTACTCGGTACATCCTGGGTCGGATAAAATGTACCACGACATCAAGACTACGTACTGGTGGCCTAGCATGAAGGCCCACATAGCGACCTACGTCAGCAAGTGTTTGACTTGTGCTAGGGTCAAGTCGGAATACCAGAAACCATCAGGCCTGCTCCAACAACCAGAGATACCTCAATGGAAATGGGAGCAAATTTCCATGGATTTTGTTACTGGCCTACCTAGATCCCAGCGCGGGAACGATACTATTTGGGTGATCGTGGATCGACTCACGAAATCTGCACACTTCCTGGCTATCAAGGAAACGGATAAGTTCTCCACTCTTGCAGAAATATACATCAAGGAAATCGTTTCGAGGCACGGGGTGCCCACCTCCATTATCTCATATCGAGATGCACGATTTACTTCAGAGCTGTGGCAAGCAATGCACAAATCCTTCGGCTCACGACTAGACATGAGCACAGCGTACCATCCTCAGACGGACGGGCAGTCCGAGCGCACTATTCAAACCTTAGAAGACATGCTTCGTGCATGCGTAATCGACTTTGGCAACCGCTGGGAAAAGCATCTGCCACTTGTGGAATTCTCATACAATAACAGCTACCACACCAGCATTGGAGCTGCTCCGTTTGAGGCATTGTACGGACGTAAATGCCGGTCTCCTCTTTGCTGGGCAGAGGTGGGAGATAGTCAGATCACTGGTCCAGAATATGTGGTAGATACAACCGAGCAGATCGCTCAGATCCGAAAACGCATGACAGCCGCTCGTGAACGTCAGAAAGTTTACGCCGACATGGGCAGGAAACCACTTGAGCTCCAGGTTGGGGAGCGGGTACTACTCAAAGTTTCACCCTGGAAGGGTGTGGTTCGTTTTGGTAAACGCGGCAAACTCAACCCACGATACGTCGGACCTTTCGAGGTCATTGAGAAAATAGGCAGGGTGGCCTACAGACTTAACTTACCAGCGGAACTCGGAGCAGTTCACAACGTTTTTCACGTGTCGAATCTGAAGAAGTGTCCGTCAGATGAGACCCACGTAGTTCCTTTGAAGGAACTCACGATCGACGAGCAGTTACGATTCGTCGAGGAACCAGTCGAGATCACGGACCGGGATGTTAAGGTCCTCAAGAGCACTAGAATACCCCTTGTACGAGTTCGTTGGAACTCACGTCGCGGCCCAGAGTTCACCTGGGAGCGCGAAGATCAGATGAAACAAAAGTATCCCCAACTGTTCGCAAACAGTACACCCACTACTGAGGCTGAAGCTACGGAATTTCGGGACGAAATTCCAGATCAACGGGGGGTGGATGTGACACCCCAGGAAAACGAGAAAACCATACAACTTAACTAGCTTCCTCAGTGAGTGCCTACCAAATTTCGGGACGAAATTTCTTTCAACTTGGGGATGATGTGACAACTCGAAATTTAGAACCTTTCGTTGTATGCTTGAACGTGTGACTAGTTAACTTATGTGATTAATGACAATGAACCTTTATGTGATTATGTGTTATTTGTGTGTGCTTGTATATATGCGATATGTGTATAGGTACCGAAACAACAAGGACTCGACCCGAGACCATGTGGTCTCGAGTAAACATCACGCCACACATGGGCCGGTTGGGCCGCACCTCATGTAACCCACCCGAAACCCATTAGGGTGCACTACCTAGGACTAGTATATAATCCTCATGTTAGCCAAACTAGTCCATTCTTGGACAATCCACACATACTCCTCTACACTCTCTACAAAACACTAAACCCTAAGCTTCAACATCATATTTCTCCTCCTTCTTCTCGGATCCAACCAACAACCGTAAGGAACTCTCGGATCATCTCGCACACACACCCGTTTGGAAGATTCACTCACACTTTGGAACCCATACTTGAACCGGTTAGTAATTCTAGTGCAAACACATGTATTTTTCATGATTTAAGAATGATGTGTGCTTGATGTTTGAATGCTTGTTGGTTAGTGTTCATGATGCTTGTTGGTTAATGATTCTTGTATATTTCGGATGTTGATGATGATGCATGATGGAGATTATGTGATAGTATGTTATTTGTTAAGTTTATGCATGATAATGGTTAATAAGATAGCATACTTGATTTCGGATATGTAGCATAAGGAACCTATGATGTTTTGTGTTTAAATGTAGTCTAAAACACTAGTTGTTGATGTTCATATAAATCGGATTGTGTGCTCTTGTGTGAAGAACCGAAAGCTTGCTATTAGGGTGATTTGTTGATTGTGGTTCATGATTATATGTTGTGATTAAGGATATAAACCCGGAAACAAGATGAACAAGTTTGAATAAGCAATATGAACTACTTGAATATTTGATGAATGTATGAAGAACTTGATGAACATCATAAGAGCATGGTTGAATATTTGAATTCTGATTTGTTTGATCCATTTTAGGAAATTTCTAGACAAATAAACATGTTTAAGGAATTTGGTTGGTTAGTACAAACTGTTACCTGAAATCAGAATAGTACACTGTTCCGAATCAGTAGATGTCCACTCGAAACCAGCAGTTGCGACTCGAAACCAAGCACAACGAGTCGAAACCTCCCGGTTGCGACACAGATTGCGAGTCGCAAACACCCGGTTGCGACTCGAAACCACACCGGATCAGCACACCAAACCTTGTGACTCGAAACCACGGTTGCGAGTCCAGTTGCGACTCGTAACCAAAACAGCATGGACCGAAACCATGGTTGCGACTCCGGTTGCGAGTCGCAAACGCCTAGTTGCGACTCGGGGTCATATACGGGTGTACACTGTTGGACTTGTTTAATTATGGGCTTATTTGATTGGGCCGGACTCTTGGGCCCAATGTACAGACCTTGTATGTTACTGTTGAACGTGAACATTGTTGATCTGCTATGATTAAACGTGTAACCCATACGTGCACTACTTGAATGCGAACCTGATTGTATGATACAACTATGATAGGACGTGAGTAGCCTCAACGTTGCTTGTTTGACTTTTCTGTGTTTTCTACCGAGCAAACCAAGGGGAGTTCACACCCTCTACAAAGCATGGGATTCCCAGGGATCGGGAATTGGGGTTAAGGAACTGGATTCCTCGTCCTCCTTGGGTAGGACAGCAAAGGTTCAGGAATGTAATTCCTCGTCCTCACGGACAGATATCTCGTACTAGACCAAAACTCTATCACGAAGTCCCTCATTTTTATATCGACTTAATCGCCGGGCCAATGGCGAGCGGGTCATTAGTTAGATAGCGCTATTTAGGTCTGACAAACCTCACACCGTGCCGCAGAGGACGGGCGTGAACTAATGGATCTGGGGCACGTCAATGATGATAGACATTGACAGTTTCAGGGCACTTAAACATGACTACAGTCAGCAGTCGATATGGTAACGAGTCTAGTGTATACATGGGGTAGCCCCCACGGCCGAAATGCCAGATAACTAACACGGGGTAGCCCCCACGGCTGGATAGCCAGAGTAACCGGGAATAAACATGTCACGTTTTTAATTATGGGGTAACCCCCACGGCAGGATGCCAGCTAAAGGAAAACTGTTTTCGAAACAACTTAAAACGAACACCCAACCGTGAACTCACTCAACTAGTTGTTGACTCGTTACTACATGCTTTGCAGGTCCTTAGGTTCTTAAGCTGGAGCTTGCATGGAGGAGGATCGTTGTGGGACATGGACGACTGTGTGCCATGTTAAACTATGAAACAATTAAACTTATGTTTTGATTTAAGACTTATGCTTCCGCTTGAAACTTAACTATGTGTTTGTTTGGACACCAATTGTATTGGTTAAACTTTTATATCTTTTAACTCGCATGTTCAATATGATTGGTGGCTGGATCCTGGTCAGTCACGCCTCCAAGCGGTGGTACTCCGCGGGTGGATTTTGGGGGTGTGACAGTTGTAATGACCCAAATACTTCTCGTATTTATGTGACACACCATGCTCTGTTTGATGAGACATGCTTTCCCTTTTCAGGTGTTTTATCTTCTGTGAATTCATCTATAGACTTGTCCTTTTTTCTTGTCACACCCCAACCGATGGCGGAAACATCGGGGCATGGCACTGAGCAAAACAGATTGTCCATGAGTATCCATATCAACTATTTATTACTAGATAATTAAACGTCATGTCCCATACCACAACATATCCAAATAAAACAGTTATTACAAATAATTGTCTCAAAAACAAATACTGTTCCGACGACTTAGATTTAAGCGTGACATAACTAGACCCCTAGCTTGATTCACCAAAGCACAACATTTCCTAGCATTTAAGCACCTGTCACATACGTTAAAATAGAGTCAATACAAATAGTGTAAAGGTGAGCACACAAGTTTAATGGTAATAGTAGAGTTCAAAAGCGTTTACGCATAACCAGCATGTAACATGTATAATGTGAAGCTAGTAGGTTATCGACAATGAAATATGCACAGACAAGACTGCGAGTTGTAGAATGCGCAACACATATCACCACTGTGACACGCGAAGAGATAACCTTAACAACCCTTGTCCACGACAGGTGCTGAGTCCAAACTATAGTACTATCATTGCTAAGGCGTCAGGCAACAATCACTGTGTTAACATAACATACAAGCATTCATCGAGTAACATGTAACATGCAATAACAGTCAGCGTATAAATAGTGTTTGCGTTGTGTGATTGATGTGTTTTAGAATAAGTAGCGTATGTAACACCCAAAAGTGCGTAAAACAAAAGGGATCGGGTATACTCACTGTAACACCTCAAAAATTCACGTCCTATAAGGTATTGACACGTGTCATAAGTTTGAACGTGTGAAAGAATGTCATTGAGGGACTAAAGTTGACAAACATGGAAAATATGTGATTATACGAGTTCAAAATGTCAACAGTGAATAAATATACTTTACAATAACCCTACATGATGTTTATACCATCAGACAAATGAATCATGGATCATACGAAGCTAATTGTGAATGAAAGTGAGAGATTACAAACTACAGGGGTTAAATGTGTCAACATGTTTAAGTTATACCTCTGAGTGACCTTTTAGCAAACCCGAAGCTTTGTAACGGTAAATTATGCTCACTAGAATGCACGATATAAATTTCATAAAGTTTCGTTATCGTATGAGAAAGTTATGATCAAATTCGTATGCGAGGGGTTAAAAGCGTCTACGATGAAGTTTATGACTTTTCGGGTAACAATAAAGTTAACCGAGGACTAAACAAAGTGGGTAAATGTCTTGAAGCCCTTATAAGTCAAATTGGAGGGTTCAAAGTACAAAGAATAAAGTCAAAGCAAAGTGTCCAAGAGCCAAGGACCAAAGCATAAAAATCAGAAATTCAGATTTGATCAGATGGGGCGTCGCGCCACGCGAGGACCCTGGGGGGGGGGGGGGTCTACGCGTGCCGCGAAGGGCCTTCTGCTCCGAATTCTTTGGGTTCTTGTCTGCCAACTCCATTTTAACCGACTTAAAACGATTTTCCTCATCTTGCACGACCCCTAAACAACCCCTAGACACTTAGGGACATCTGGAAATGATCCAAGGCCATTGTTAGACTTGTGTGTCAACAATCCATGAGGTTTTGAACACTATAAAAGGCCACAAGGTTGCAACCATTTCTTCACACCTCATTTCTGCATTTCTGGAGCTTCCTGGAGCTTAAGAGCAGACCCAAGTCTTTCCTAATCGTGCATAGGACTTCAGTAAGTATGCTTAACCTTTCTTAGTTAAGTTTTTGCTTAGTTTTAGCTTAAAAGTCAAACCGTCGTAATTAACGGTTGACTTAGCAATTAATCACTAATGGTCCAGTGATTAGTCGAATTGAAAGTAGTTATAAGTTGGTAATTATGTGGGCATTAAACCCTTAAAAGGGCACCCTCTGATTCCCACTCTAAGTAGGTCATTTGTCGGGTCAAACTTGTTATTAAAAAGTCAACAGGATGCTTAATTTCAACTTAATGCATAATTAGCAATGTAGAACCCATACAACCTGTTTGATCATTAATATAACTTGGTAATTAAGGTAAGAACATGTCTAAACATGTTCAACCCGACAATTTTCAGTAGAGACCCGGTTCGGAACCGAAAGTCGCATAGTTTGACTTTTGCTTTGACTTTCAGTTCTGACCCGTTTATGCATGTTTTAGAAATGCCTTAGAGCTTTAATTGGACCAGGTTACATGCTAGTATAACCCTCTGTGATTATACACCTTGGTTCATTAGTTAACCAATTAATATGCATGATTCCGTTAATTGCTCATATGTTGACCATTATGCCCTTTTCACCATAAAACGTGATTTTGGAGAATATAAAAGAGTAGAAACCTTAGTTATTGATATATAAACTTGTACCCAAAGTTTGACATCAGTTTGAGGTGTAGATCGAGAGTTATGCTCATTAGCGTAATTATAAAGTTTTTAGCGATTTAATGGCGTAATTAGCGTATAGCCTATTTAAACCTACCTTTTGATATCAAACTTGTTACCCACTGATGTAATATATTATTTTGGGATTTTTGAAGATTTTTAATTAATTTTAGGCTGAGCATAACTTAGGGTTATAAGCTTGATTCGGTAATTGTCAGTTTTGCCCTTTCGGGCTATAAAATGAGTTTTACATATCTTTTCGACTCCAAACCTTTTGCTACTGATTTCATATGATAAATAAATTATTTTAAACCTTCTGGAATAATAAAAATATCAACTTTCTATATAGAACCCAGAAACGCCTTCTAATCGCCTTTTTAAGCGTTTTTAACGCATAGTATGTACTAAAACTATTTTAAACATACAAGGGTTGATACCTACTGATATTTTAGGTAAATTATAATATTTTAACAGTAAGCAAAAGTTGTTTAACTCAGACTTCAGTTTTGAGCTTTTCGGCTTATGTGAAATTACCAAAATGCCCCTACGGTGCATAGTTTGGTTATAATTGATAAATATCACATTTATGCAATACCCTACTGTTATAACTTATCAAATTAAGTATTTTTGCTGATTATATCAGACCTGTAACTCAGGTTAATACTTGAACTCTTTTATAACCTTATAAATGACCAAACTACCCCTAAGGGGCATAGTTTAAGTTTAAATTCGTTTCGGGCATAATAGAAGATATCTTACTGATGTCACAACATATTTGAGGCATATTAACTTAGGAAACCTGTATATGGCTCTTATGATTACCCGTTACGCCTCTTGCGCGTTCGGTTCGGTTTATGTAACTAGTTTGCATAAACTAGCCGAAACGGGTCAAACCTTATCGGTTTTATCTCAAAATCCAGAATGTGTTTAGATTACCCATATAAGACAAGTATTTAAACTTGTCGGGTCTAAATCACATTCTATTCCGGTCTTCGCTTAATCACGCGTTCGAACCGTATCATTCCTTAAAACTATTCGGTCTAAGCTTAAGCTTAACTAAAGACCGTTAGAATTCTAATAGGTTATTATAAACCTTTGTTCCAGAATAGGAGAACCGGTAAAAGCTACCCGCATTTGCTAATTGTGAATTATACTTGCAAAGGTAAATACTTTTAACTTATTTTCCCTATACGGGCTTGGGGTACGGTATATAAAATACCGCTTGGTCGGGCATTAAATCTTCCACCGTATGGTGGTTAATTGATATTTGATCGGCCCGTTTAAATTTTTTTGTTTGCTTAAAGCCTTTGGGAGGTTAATGACCATGTCCCGGATATCCTTGGCATCATTTTACGAAATGGCCACGACCTAAGCGCGGGGTGTAGGCGTATACCCGTCAGTGCCAAATAATTAATGTGGTGTGTCTATTGATCTTTAACCCGGCACGATCCGGGCTACTGAACGCATAAGGAACATGTAATTCTTTTACGAGATTATATATTTAAATAATTATCCCAAGTTATAAAAAGTTTGTGCCACGTGCATTCAAATCAATTTTATTAAACTTTTCAAAATGAGTCGGTTGAATGTATTTACCAGTGTAAACTGACGTATTTTCCCAAAAAGATTAAATGCAGGTACTAATCGTAATAGGCTGGATTTCTCCTTAGCATCAAAAGAGTCTCGCAAGCTTAAGATGCCTAAAGTCTGTTGAACTACCGTTTCCTATTTATTTTTGATCCGTCTGTGGATAAACTTTCGACTGTTGTGATACTTGATATTATAATATTTTATTCGGTTGAAATATATCTTTCTTTTGCTTCCGCTGTGCATATTTAAATATTGTGTTGTTTGACTGTTATGTTGCCAACCACGTCACGATATTCCCCCACCGGGCCCACCGGTCAAACGTGGAAATATCGGGGTGTGACAGGTTGGTATCAGAGCCAACGCTGAGTGAATTAAACACTAGCCTTTTGTGTTTAATCTCAGTTACATAATTGCACATTCCAAAATTTTCGAGTCTAGACAAAAAACATAGGAACAATCCAAATTTGTTTCAATTTACATTTTTCTTTGTCTTTTATTTTAGATATTCTTGTTGTTATCTTATGTTATATTGACAGGACTAAGTATGCCGCCAAGATTTTTCTGACGAAGAGGACGAGGCAAGGGGCCAATCACCGCCCCCAATGATCACGAAGCAGGGCCTTCGCACACGCGAGCTCCTTCTGCCATTGCGAGTGCTGATCCTCGGGAGAACAGGAGGAACCTTTTTGAGCCTGCTAGACGATCTGTTTCACACAGTTCGACGCCTCCCGTTCATAACTCTTATGGGCCACATTCGGAAAATGAGCCCGATAACCCTCAACCTTCTTACATACCTCTACAGCGATCCCTATCGCACCATTCCTTTGGTGACCCTACACCTGTTTTTAGGGGCCGGTTTAACCCGGCAAACTACATACAAGAACCAGTGGGTTTTAACCCATTGGGGCCAGAGGATCATTACTCTGGCGATCATGCAGAGGACATGGACGAGGACACCGATCCAGTCGAGCCCGCAACCGGAACTCCGAACCATCCTATCGAGGTCTCAGATGGTTCGTCTTTTCATGGATCACCCTACCGTGGTCTAGACAGTTACCAGGCACGGTTTAACCAGTTCGAGTGGTATTTTACACCCTCGCATCATTCGTCGCCTCATCAGCAGCAACATCAGCAGTAGGATCCCTCTGGGGATTCACGTTTCGTGGCTGTCACGCCACCGCCTCCACCACCACCAGTTAATCAAGCACCTCCGGAACCGCCGAGGCGTAGGAGGACAGGCACGTGAATGTCCGCGCGTGGAGGAGATTTTCACTTCAGCTCTCCTCGACACTCAAGTGGCAGTCATTATCCGCCACTACAGGAAGAACCGCATATGGGTGGACCTTCAAACCCAGTTGCACCACAGCCACCACCGATGGGTTTTGATAACCCAATTCCTGCCTACACTGGTTCAATGACATATAACCCGTTTGAGCAGCCGGCTCACACCAACTATAATTACGCTGAAGCCGACCCATACTTGGTAGCGGCCAATTACAACACCTTTAACCCGGAAGGACCGTATGGAGCTCCTTGGGGAGTAGGGTACCCAACTCATGGGTACCAGATACCTGCTAGACCTATAATTCAGACACAATCGCAGCCGCCACGGTTTTCCCCACCCGAGCGGGAAGAAATTCTTCAAAGATTGGACCGGGTCGAGCGAGACTTTCACAGAGATCGCAGGGAGCGACAAAGTTTCTTCCAGGGACTGACAAGTTTAATAAAAGGGAAGAGCAAGAAGGACCATTGAATCCTTCAATTATTGGTTGTAATTTCCTTGTATCAGTTGAGCCCCTACGTGGGCCTGTCTTGCTGTATTGACCCCTGTGTGGGTATGTTTGTTTGTTTTGACCCCTGCGTGGGTCTATCTTTCTGTTAACCCCTACGAGGGTGTATTGTTTGTTTAAGTCCCTGCGTGGACTAGTATTTCGATTTGACCCCTGCGTGGGTATGTTGTTCTGTCTAAAAAAAAGTCCCGTTTAGGGCGATGTGTAATCTATTAATAATTAATGGAATGTTTAATTTATAAATTTCATTTTTACCATGATATGCATAAATATTATATATGAAATAAATAAATCAAAATCATTCCTTTTTAATAATAATCTGCCTATTAAATATTGAATGAGAATCTTAAGAGTGAAACCTAGCCTGAGTGTCATTGTAAAGACCTGACCAAGATGGTAAGACCTGTTTAAAAGATTCGGATCCCTGCTAACATCTAAAAATATGTTAACACTCCTGGCAGACGTGATTCGTTAAAATCACACACGTCATTCTTATATATGGATTCTTCAAAAGATTCCTAACCCAACTAAATGATCTATGAATCATGGGTTTAAATCATCAATTAAGATGATCATATTTTGACCATACATTGGTAATATGGTGCCTACTGGCCTTGCTCATTTCTACATGAGCCAAAAGACAGTGGTAGCTATGACTCCCTGTCCGAAAAAGGTAATGAACTATGTTCAAGCCTTAAAGCCTTGATTCTCTGAAATCATAGCTTATAATTTGAAAATGTCCTTGTGACTAGGCCTTTTGTGCTACTAATAAAACTGTTATTGTTTTATGATTAGGATAAATTGTAATAAAAATCCTAAATAAATATGATTAACAAATTAACCAAATATGGTTTATGTATACCATGGTTAATGAATTGCCATAAAAGAAAATTCTATGATAAACTCCCAAATAAACTATTGTTATTGTCTTATGTAACAGTTTAAATTAAAATGGCTGACTCGGATGAAATTAATAGTCACCCAAGGGAGAACAATGATAACGCCCGAATTAATATAACGGGTGCTGAACTAAAAGCGTTAGTAGACGACGCTGTTACAAAGGCCTTAGAGCGGCAGTATGAAGAATATAGTGGGACTCGAAGCAGGACCCTATCTACGCCGCATTCGAAGCCTAAAACTCACTCTGAGGCTCACAGCAAGCCACCTCCCAAGAAGGATGAACCCAAGAAAGGAGATGACGATCGTCACTCCTCAAATCATCATAGTGATCCATCTCAAAAGATTGTTGTGAATCAAGGACCCCGTGACAAGGGTTGCTCTTATAAATACTTTGTTTCCTGCAAACCCCGGGATTTCACTAGGGAGAAAGGAGCCATTGACTGTATGACGTGGCTGGATGAGATGGACACGGTGGTTGATATCAGCGGATGCGCTGAAAGGGATGTAGTAAAGTTTGTATCTCAATCGTTTAAAGGCGAGGCCTTAGCCTGGTGGAGATCGTTGATACAGGCATCTGGGAAGATCCCATTGTACAACATGACATGGGAGCAATTTGTTGCCCTCATCAGGGAGAACTACTGCCCTCAACACGAGGTTGAAAAGATTGAGTCTGACTTCCTATCGTTGGTTATGAAGAACCTTGACTGTCAAGCTTACCTCATGAGCTTCAACACCTTGTCAAGATTGGTTCCGTATCTGGTGACCCCGGAACCCAAACGCATAGCTCGTTTCATTGGGGGTTTAGCCCCAGAAATAAAGGCAAGCGTGAAGGCCTCTTGGCCAACTACTTTCAGATCTGTCACTGATATATCTTTGTCCCTCACCCTGGACGCGGTCAGACAAAGATCGCTGAGGAACACAGATACCGAGAAGAGGAAACGTAAAGATGACAATTCACGTAGGTCAAACAAGAAGCATCAAGGAAACAATGACCACAAGAAAGGGTCTGAGTCTAGAAAGGATGGGCATCAGTCTGGTGATAAGCCCAAGTGCAAAGTCTGCAAGAAACAACACTTCGGGAAGTGCAGGTTTGAATCAAACTCGCAGACTCAGTCAAAAACTTTTGCATATGGAATATGCAAGTCCAAGGAGAACAAGACCTTGGATTGCAAGAAGCTAAAAGACGCAACGTGCTACCGTTGCAATGAAAAGGGGCACATTAAGACCAACTGCCCAAAATATGCAAAGATAGACGACGAAGGAAAGAAGACCAATGCTAGGGTCTTCAGGATGGATGCAAAGGAAGCGGTTCAAGACGACAATGTGATTACAGGTACTTTCCTTGTAAATGATGTCTATGCAAGAGTACTTTTTGATTCAGGCGCTGATAAGTCCTTCGTAGATAATAAGTTCTGTGAATTGTTGAAATTACCTGTTAAAACTTTAAGTGTGAAGTATGAGGTGGAGTTAGCAGATGGCACCCTAGAAACCGTCTCAACTGTTTTAGATGGATGTGTTATATCCATTAAGAACCACTATTTTCCTTTGACCCTACTTCCCTTTAATTTGGCCGGTTTTGACATAGTTTTGGGTATGGACTTGTTATCTCATAACCAGGCCCAAATTGTCTGCAACAAAAAGCAAGTGGTGATTAAGACTCCGTCTGGTGAATCACTTACATTCGAGGAGATACCCAGTATGGGCTGCCTGAGCAAGTGACTATGCTCAAGGCCAAGTGTTTAAAGAAGGGTTGTGTCATCTACATGGCACAAGTGATTATTGATGAGCCTAAACCGAAGATGGAAGATATCCCCGTCGTTTCTGAATACCCTGATGTTTTTCCTGAAGAACTACCTGGTTTACCACCAGATAGACAAGTCGAATTCAGAATTGACATCATCCCTGGGGCAGCACCTGTTGCTAGGGCACCTTATAGGTTGGCGCCAACGGAGATGAAGGAATTAAGAACGCAACTAGATGAATTGCTAGCCAAAGGTTTCATTAGACCTAGTTCGTCTCCTTGGGGAGCACCAATCCTATTTGTCAAGAAGAAGGATGGATCGATGCGTCTGTGCATCAATTACCGTGAGCTTAACAAGGTCACTATCAAGAATAGGTACCCTTTGCCCAGAATCGACGATCTGTTCGATCAGCTTCAAGGGGCAAGTTACTTCTCTAAGATTGACTTAAGGTCAGGCTATCATCAATTAAAGGTTAAAGATGAAGACGTACACAAAACTGCATTTAGGACTCGTTATGGTCATTACAAGTTCCTAGTGATGCCTTTTGGGCTCACTAATGCACCTGCCGCATTCATGGATCTCATGAACCGCGTCTGCAAGCCCTACTTGGACAAATTTGTCATCGTCTTCATAGACGACATCCTCATCTACTCGAAGAACAAGGCTGATCATGAGAAGCATCTTCGATGTATTCTTTCATTACTTCAGCAGGAGAAGCTCTACGCCAAATTCTCTAAATGTGAATTCTGGCTTCGAGAAGTCCAATTTCTTGGACATGTGGTTAGTGAACGTGGAATCCAAGTTGATCCCATTAAGGTGGAAGCTGTCATGAACTGGCAAGAGCCAAAGACACCTACAGAGATTCGTAGCTTCCTGGGATTGGCAGGATATTATAGACGCTTCTTTGAAAAATTTTCAAGGATTGCTGCACCCCTAACTTCCTTGACTAGGAAGAAAGTAAAGTTCGTTTAGGGCCCTAAGCAGCAAGAATCCTTTGATATCCTTAAGCAGAAGCTGAGCAATGCGCCTGTGTTGACATTGCCAGATGGAATAGAAGATTTTGTGGTTTATTGTGATGCATCACACACCGGGATGGGATGTGTGCTTATGCAGAAAGGCAAAGTTATTGCCTATGCATCACGTCAGTTAAAGGTGCATGAAAAGAATTACACCACCCATGACTTGGAGTTGGGTGCCGTTGTATTTGCACTGAAGCTATGGAGGCACTATTTATATGGTATCAAGTTTGTGATCTATTCTGATCACAAGAGCCTCCAGCACCTGTTTAACCAGAAGGATCTAAACATGAGGCAACGACGATGGATGGAGACGTTGAATGATTATGATTGTGAATTCCGATACCATCCAGGCAAGGAAAATGTGGTTGCTGATGCCTTAAGTAGAAAGGAAAGGGTGAAACCCATCCGAATCAATGCCAAGAGCATTGAGATAAAGAACAGTTTGAATGAAAGGTTGTTAGCTGCACAGAAGGAAGCTGTGTTGGAAGCTAACTATCCTAATGAAAAGCTGGGAGTCACTGAAGAGCAATTATCTCAGGGCAAGGACGGAATTCTGAGATTGAATGGACGAATATGGGTTCCAATTTATGGGGGACTTCGAGATGTTATCCTCCAGGAAGCCCATAGTTCTAAATATTCCGTTCATCCTGGAGCTGATAAGATGTACCAGGATCTGAAGGCAAATTATTGGTGGGTAGGCTTGAAGAAGTCTGTAGCCGCCTATGTAGCTAAATGTTTGACGTGCGCACAAGTCAAAGCAGAACATCAGAAACCGTCAGGTTTGCTACAACAGCCTGAACTTCCCACTTGGAAGTGGGAAATGGTGACTATGGATTTTATTACCAAGTTACCTAAAACAAGGAAAGGAAATGATACGAAATGGGTGATCGTAGACAGACTGACTAAGTCAGCACATTTCTTACCCATCAAGGAGACCTAAAGCTCCGACATGTTAGCCCAATTATACGTAGACAAGATTGTAGCCCTACATGGCGTACCTGTGGCTATTATCTCTGACAGAGATACTAGATACACGTCGCATTTTTGGAAGAGTTTCCAACAAGCTTTGGGCACGCGCTTAAATTTCAGTACGGCTTACCACCCTCAGACTGACGGACAGAGTGAGCGTACCATCCAAACATTGGAAGACATGCTACGTGCATGTGTGATTGATTTAGGTGGTAGCTGGGATAACCACCTGCCATTGATTGAGTTCTCATATAACAATAGCTACCATACCAGCATCAAGGCTGCGCCCTTCGAGGCTTTATACGGTAGAAAGTGTAGAACGCCCATTTGTTGGGCAGAAGTTGGAGATGTCCAACTGTCAGGTCCGGAAATAGTTTTTGAAACGACGGACAAGATTGTCCAGATTCGTGACCGCCTGAAAGCTGCCAGGGATAGGCAGAAAAGCTACACAGATTTAAAGCGTAAAGCTTTTAACTTCGAGGTAGGTGACAAAGTGTTACTTAAGGTATCACCCTGGAAGGGAGTGATGTGATTTGGTAAGAAAGGCAAGCTAAGCCCGAGATACATAGGACCTTTCGAGGTTATCGAACGTGTCGGATCAGTTGCCTATAAGTTAAACTTACCGGAAGAGCTCAGTGGTATTCACAATGTATTCCACATCTGCAATCTGAAGAAGTGTTTCGCTGATGAATCACTGGTCATAACACATGCAGATGTGCAAATAGTAGAGAGCTTGAAGTTTGTCGAAAAACCTGTGTCGATCGAGGATCGACAGGTTAAGAAGCTTCGAAGGAAACATGTACCTATTGTAAAGGTAAAATGGGATGCCCGTAG
>JARYGA010060243.1:110848-149785 GCA_030545235.1 Helianthus tuberosus
TTTAGATTTCAGGTAAATATGGCGTTTAGCCCTTGCGCATCCCTGTTAAAAGGGCGTTTAGCTATAGTAAGTTCAAACGAGCATACAACCTTAAAAATCATTCAAATCAATAAGAGGTTGATTACTGAGTAGCTGGTGTGTTATGGGTGAAAGTCTTCAAATCACCCCCATTTCTATTCAGTTGAGTTGATTCAAAGCTACTAATTTAGGCAATTGAGTTATGAATCCAACATTGGACTGGTGTTACCTACTGACAAAATAGTACTATTTATTATATCCCCAATAAGAAATGCACAAAAATAATAGCTAGTACATGTACTGTCACACAACTACAAATATAGAAATTAGAAAACAAATAAGTCTGTTTTTTTTTTTATATATTACATTGATTTCCACTACAATCAGCACAAACCCCAAGAAACTTCCTCAAACTCTCTCATCCATATCTTCATCCTTAATTACAAGTGTACCAGACAAATCAGTAATGATAGCATATCTCCTTATGATCATGTGTTGTCATGTATTCATCATCATTACTGATGAGTTGCTTCACTTCCTCAAGTTTACTATGCAATGAGCTTTCACTAATATTATTCAAATTGTACCCTTTTGGTTTCTGATCAATGTAGTTGTGGTTAATCATGAAACTCTGACTTTGATCTCCAAAACCCTGAAGAGAAAATTGATCTTCTTGCTTGATCTGATCATATTGTTGCTTCTTATCATGATTTTCACTACAGTTTCCATAGCTCATTTGACTTAAACAACTCCCACCTTCAGAACTAGAACCAGTTGTACTCCCCTCATGATAACCTTCATGACCACCATTTCCAAACATGAGCATGGCTTCTTTTACATCTGAAGTAGGGTAGTTGTACATGCTCTGATGGTCCTCCTGAAACCCTAAATAGAAGCTACTATCATTGTTGTTCGTGTTGTTGGTGATCAAACTATTTGGTAGTGGTTGGGGTGATGAGAGATCATGTGTAAAGTTGATTTGATCTTGAACAAGGGTGGTGGTTGTAAGGAGAGAGTTGATAATATTGTTGCTCAAGTTCATGAAGTTAGGGGTTGTGTGAGTGTAAAAAGGTGAAGAGTTATTGGTCAAGAACAGGTTTGATGTGTAGGGTGTTGGTGATTGGAGGGGTAAAGATGGAAAAAAAGAAGGCTTTTTTTGAAAAGAAGGAAACATAGCCAAAAGCTTCTTCTTGAGCTTGGTGTTCCAGTAGTTTTTGATATCATTATCAGTCCTTCCTGGTAGATGACCTGCTATTATTGACCACCTGCATAGATAATTAATTCCAAAGATTTAAATCATAAAATGAAATACAAATAATAAAAGCCTTTATTATTAATCAACTGTAGGATACAACACGGATAATTACAAAAGAAACCTAAATAAATACGGTAACGAATAATGATAAAATCAAACCGTATCATATCTTCTAAATATATATACTATAGTCATAGTAAAGATAATTACAGTAAATCCTAACTAATATATATTGTATATTATATATATCAATAACACAAAGATTCTAATCATAAAACTAAACTGAAGAACATATGTTTCCACCAATGAAAACAAGAATTAGTTGAATTAAATATGGGAGACAGATCAGATCAAATCTAACTGTTCAACTGGCATACATGCATCCGTAACTCTTAAAATTACAGAATATTTTTCTAAAATATTGGTGACTGTTCTTACATTCTCTCTCTCTTAGGTTTTGAACATGGTGGGTAGCTTTCAAAAGAGAAGTCAAAATTGGCTAAAGCAAAGATCCAAGATTTGATGATAAGAAAGGTAAGTTAATCAAACTAATATTATACCTGCTACCAATGTTAGCATACAAACTGCAAATGATCTTATCTTCATCATCAGTGAATTCGCCATGTTTAATATTGGGCCTCAGATAATTTAGCCATCTCAATCTACAACTCTTCCCACATCTTTTTAGACCTGAACAAATCAAATTCATCACCCAAAAATATTTTGTTCCAAGAAACACATAGAA
The DNA here is from genome assembly GCA_030545235.1 of Helianthus tuberosus. NCBI lineage: Eukaryota > Viridiplantae > Streptophyta > Magnoliopsida > Asterales > Asteraceae > Helianthus > Helianthus tuberosus. The sequence continues at coordinate 112,867 of JARYGA010060243.1, forward strand.
ATGGAAGAAAAGTTACCAGCTTTTTGAGGGAGAGCAATCCAGTTACCACCAGTACCATATTTGTTAATGAAGTCCTTGAGTTTTGCATCTTCTTCATGAGACCATGGTCCTCTCTTTACATTTTCTTTGTCACAACATGGGGCCCTACCCATCTCTCTCTCTCTCTCTCTCTCTTCTGGTTGTATGTATCTCACTTAGAAACTGGCCTATTCAAGAAGAAAATCTTTGTGTGGTGTTAAGAGACAATCATGTTTTGTGGGTCTGCAAGCTGGCTTTATATATTGAGTGAGAGACTTGTGTCTTGATGGGGTCAGTAAAGAAATGTTTATTTAATAGAACGGCAACATAAGTCAATAGGATTAGGGTTATATAATAATGTTTTTTTTCAACTAATCATATCACTAATAATATCCTTTTTTATGTAACATAATACAAACCCCAAATGTATCTGCTTATATAAATTAGTGATGTGGTTTAACTTAGGTAATTACTAACAGAACCTCCCTTCTCCACCCAAGTTTTCTTCTAATAAACATTCTCCAAGAACACCAAATTCTAATGATTATGAATTCAATTAAAACCCCCCCAAAAAATTATGAGCATTTGATAAACTCTCAAAGTTTCTTAACTTATTATGAAAAAATAGATATGAATTTAGTTACTTTTTTTGTATATCATCTCTTATACATACACACACGCTTTATCGAAGCATAATATTAGTCACTGCCTAATTTTCATTAAATTAGTTGCATTAGTTTCATATGATTTTGATTAACTATTAACATAAGACAACATGTTGTAGTGGACAAAGGTAAGAGGCAAAGCCTACATATGCGTAACCCTGACGTTGAGAGCTTTGCTCTCCAAAGCACAAAAGAGAGTGAGTGATGAAAGAAAAAGAGGCTAAAATAGTCAAGTGAGGAGAGTGAAAGAAATGAGCAACGTCGGGCAATATCTGGTCTTTGGGTAAGGCAACATCCACATGAAAGGTGGACGGGGTGGAGGGGCTTGCCCCCCTCTCCATGCCCCCACACCGAGTGGTCTTACGTTAATCATCAGTAACGACTGATACATTAGCTTTTTCTTCGCCAAAATTGTTCTTAAACTTGCCAATTTAGTCCAAATCAACCACTTATTTGTCATGTTAATGATTAAGTATATCTTTTATGAGAGTTTACATATTCAAATTAGAGAAAAATGCTCGGGTAGTCCCTATGGTTTGGACTTTTTTCATCTTTAGTCCCTAACTTTCTAAAATTACCTCTACTGTCCCTAACTTTTCAATTTCCGTTCCCGGGTAGTCCTTGGGTCTAACTTCAGTTTGTTTTCTCTGTTAACTCACCCTACGTGCTTATCACGTGAGGGTATTTTCGTCTGATAGATGCTCAACTGTCATATTCACCAACTGTATAAGCATCATCATCATCATCATCATCATCTTGCATTAAAAAATCTTTCTAGCAAACAAAAGCCCTTAAAAAAGCCCAAAAACACATAAAAACAGAAAGCACAGTAACCTGGAGCCACTAGAGGCAGAATCACAAGCCTTAACAATATCTTTACACAAATCAAGATCTTTCTTGTTTTGTGAAACTTGATAAGTTTTGAACACCAAGAAAGTTGTTCCTAAAGCACCTGTGTAAACTGTATAATCATTCAAATGTTCACCATTGCTTCCCCATGTCTCCACAACAATCTATCAAACCAAAATAAGAAACATAAATAAATAAATAAATAAATAAAGATCAATCAACACACAGGAAACAAAACACATGAAAACAAAGAAGTGGAATACTGTCTGTTTGAGGTTGAAAGCTGCTTGTTTGAGTTGGTTAGAGAATGAGTTGTAGGGGAGGGATAGAAGGGGAGTTATGGTGGATTCCGGTGGCGGTGGGTCTTGTTCTTGGATGAATTCCGGCATGTTATGAGGGAAGAAACGATCTGCCATCTGGGTTTTGAAAGTGGAAGATGTGTTGAGATTCTTGAAGGGTATTTCAATCGGACGAAAATACTCTCACGTGATAAGCACGTGGGGAACTGAAGTCAGACCCAGGGACTATCCGGGAACGAAAATTGAAAAGTTAGGGATTGTAAAGGTAATTTTAGAAAGTTAGTGTTTGCTCATGTGATCCTTCCTTGAAGAACAGATGATACAAAGCCAAAACTACTCTGCAACAACTGATCCTTAATAAACAGTGTTTTGAACTCTATTCCCTCCAATGGCAAAGTCATCTAACATCTGCTGGTCTCTAAAGTCTGTTAAGTACAAAGCTCTGATGAAGTGTAAAGACTGTTGAAGACCAAGCCACTAAAGAAGTCAAAGATCTGCTGGAAGTCAAAGGACTGATCAACCTTTGTGGAAAGCACTGCTAAAGCTTCATCAGCGGTTGAGCCCATCAGCGGATATCATCAACAACACTTTAGTAATCAGTGTTTAATGTAACAGTGTTTTGTATTAAGTAGTGTTTAGAGTTTGTTAATGTTGTTAGATGTCATTGTCTAGGTGACGTCAGCCAAGATGCCACAGTGGTTAGGATTGTACTATAAATAGACAGTGTCTGTACTGTTTTATTAGCTTACACACTCACTTGCATTTTGTACGAACAATCACTTGTGAGCTCAGGCTGAGGGGGGATAGTAGTTCATGCATGCATATTGAATCATTGTGTAGTACAATCTTTTGATTAAAAGTATTCATGATGAAAACTGTTCTTCCATTGTTTGTGTTTAAGTTTTCTTCATTTCCGCTGCAATTATTCATCTGTTTATCTCCTTTCATCTTACATTTCTTAAAACAAACACAAACAATTAAAATCAGATCCTAACAATTGGTATAAGAGCATAGGTCAGTTAAATTCGATTTAACAGTCAATTTGACATAAAAGATCAGCTCAATTTCATTGATACTGTGTTATTCATATTTGTTGAAAAACAAAGTATAAGTTTAATCACATTCAAAGTTGATTAATCGAAAACTTTGCAAAACAACCAAAATGTCTTCACAATCACAAGACCCTCACAACACTGGCACATTGTACAAGCCACCTATGCTTGTCAGATCTGAATACAATATCTGGCAACGTAGGATGGGCCATGTGTTAGCACAGCAAACCACCGGTTGCTGGAAGTCTATCATCTTTGGACCACATGTTCCAATGGTGCCAAGTGCAGAAGATCCTAAGGTCCAAGTACCTAAAAGTCCTGAAAATTACTCTGAGCAGGATTTTTAGAAGATTGAGTTAGATGCTAAGGCATTCAGTATAGTATCCATAGCACTACCCAATGATATATATGCTGGCCTGTTACATTGTAACAGTGCAAATGAGCTATGGGATGCACTCAAAGAGCAATTTGGTGGGACGGAAGAGGTTATTGAAAACAACAGAGAGGTGTTAAACCAAAAATATGAAACGTTTTGTCATGTTAAGGGAGAGTCATTGACCCAGCAGTTTGAAAGGTTTAGTTGTCTGATTAGTGAGCTAAAACTGGTTAATGTTGAATATGCTAAATCTACTTCAAATAGTAGGTTCCTTAGATCATTGCCAGAAGAGTGGTACACTATAGCCTTTGTGACTAGAAATTCTATGGGGTTCAAGGATTTAAGTCTGACTAAACTTCATGGTAGGCTTCTCACATATGAAAGAGAGCTTAACCAGAAAAAGAAGTTGCAGGAATCTGGAAAAGCGGCTGATGATTACACTTTTGGTAACACAACACTTTTAGGTCAGGAAGAGTCATCTGGTGGTAGTAAGGACCAGAGTTATGATCACTATAATGACATAACTGCAGGTGGAGCCTTCAACTATGAGCCTTACTCACCCAATTATGCTTACACAGCTAATGGGGAAAACCAGATCTCTGATAACTTATCCTTTGAACTGAATGACCTTCAACATTTTGATCCCACAGATCTGGAAGAGATGGAGATTTTGCATCAGCTTGCCTTGTTGAGGGTTAGAATAAGCAAGTTTTATAAAAGAACTCATAGGAGGTTTCCATGATTGCATGGAAATTTAAAGGTGGGGTTGGATAAGTAAAAAATCAAGTGCTATAAGTGTAATATGCTAGGTCACTTTGCTAGGGAATGTAGGAGTCAAAACAGTGGACCAATTATCACTCACCCTAGTCCAAGACCTCAAAACACTCAAAGCACTATGCACTATTCCCAATATACCCCTGCTCCTCATGTGCAAAACACTGCCCATTTTGCACACCTGTAAACACTGTTCCTGTGCAGTATGTCCAAACCACTGTTCCACAGATTTAGTATGTTCAAGCCCCTGCACCTAAAGTTCAAGTGCAAACTGCACCACAACAAGCTGCACAAACATCTGCTCCAGCAGAGGCCAATCAACAGAGTTTCTTTACACAAGGCTTTGTTGATTGGAGTAGCTTACCTGAGGACTTAACTGATGAAAACTTTGCTCTAATTGCTAATCCTGATGTTTCACCTGATGAATCTTGTTTCATGGCATTAGAGACAATACCTGAAGGGCAAGAATCTGAGGAAGTGGAGTCCAAATCTGAAGTGGTTGAAAAAGTTGTTGAAACAGTGGTTACAACAGATATTATTGGTGAACAGATATTAGAAGAGAAAGAAGCTGAACCTCTGTTGGAACCTCTTGCTGATCCATGGGATGCTAGTGTTTGTGATGGTGAATGTGACTGTGCCATGATGGCTGCTACTAAGATATCACCTCAGATCTTAAAAGATTTGTGTTCAGATAAATGCATTATTGCTTTTGCTAACATAAAAGAGGTGAATGAAAACCTTAGAAACAAGATCTTAAAAGATGAAGTGCAATTTGAGAAAACTTTTAAAAAGTTGAAAAACAAATTGTTTGACAAAGAAAATGAGATCAACAGCTTAAAACATGAACATAGCATAACCAAAGACCAACTCCAAACTATGGTAGAAAAATACCAGAGTTGCAAAAGGAGCTTGAGTCCACCCAAATCACTTGTGAAAAATGGGTGGAGTCTTGTAAAGGTTATGAACTGATGTTGGAAAAGCAGATCAAGAGCAATGAGAAGTTTGGCATTGGCTTTAGAAAATATGACCAAACTTCTGAAAACACTGCTGAAATTAAATTTGGCTTGGTTGAAGTGATTCCAACAAACATGGTTGGTCAAGAGATAAAAGTCACTGACAAAAATGGAAACAAAATCATTTTAGAAAAACTAGAGGGGTCATCAACCTTTGAAGAGATAGAAAAATATCAATTCAAACCCACCTGGTCTGATGAATGTGACATCCGTGAAAACTTTAAGCCAATGGATTTTTCCACAATTGAGGGTGTCAAAGCACCCAAGACCAAAATCATTCCTCTGAAAGACATCCCAACAGAGGTTAAAAACTCTGTTGAAAAGGAATTTGAAAAGAGGAAGAGAAGAGAAAAGGTTACGAACCTGTTTTATGATTTTTGTGAGAAAAGAAATCATACCACAAAAGACTATTTTCTTTTAAAAGCTTATGATATAAACAAAACAAATGTCATTGAGCCTACACCTAAGTGCACAATTTGTGGAAAAACCAACACTAGAGAGAAAAGAGTGTGTGTATCTCAAAACTTTTGAGGTTAAAAGAAAAGAGTATGCATCAAAAACATTGGAGAGCCCACAAAAACCAATACCCAAAAACAAACAGACTTTTGTGCCTGTCCAAACAGCTGTTACAAAATAGTTGAACAAAACCTCTGCTCCCAAAGAGGTTCAAGTGACAGATGTACCCCCTGCAAACCAGTTCCCAAGAGGACATTGTCAACCATCAAACCAAAAAGGTCCCCCATGGTTATGAAGCCTACAAAAGGCCATCTAAACCCAAAATGAATAGGCATCCTTATGGTTATCATCATCTGACAGGAGATGGTCCACAACAGTGGTTACAAAAATCTGTTCAAAACCGTAATTTAACCACTGTTCAAGCTCCTGGACTTGAGGCTGACCTATTTTTTACGCCATCCAAAGCCATCTTGGCTTTGGAGACCCACCTAAACTAATCTGTTACTTGATATGCAGGGAGCTTCTGCATGCTTAGATAATTTATGGTATGTAGACAGTGGATGCTCCAGGCACATGACAGGATGTAGAGCCCTACTTAAAGATTTCAAAAACCATGGAGGGGTGATATATCCTTTGGTAACAATTCAAAAGGGAAGGTATTGGGGTTAGGGACAGTGCAGGCTGGGAAACTCAAATCTGAAAATGTCAATCTTATTAACAATCTTAAATTTAACCTCCTTAGTGTTTCACAAATGAGTGACAAGGGCTATGGGTCATTCTTCACTAAGGAAACTTGTAAGATTGTTGGGCCAGAAGTGGTTAAAAAGATTGAAGAAATCATAGCCGGGAGTAAAACACGGCTTGTTGCTCAAAGGAGTGGCAATGTGTATGTGGTTGATATGTTAAAAGATAACCCAATGGTTGATGCTTGTCTGTTCTCAGCTGCCTCTACCAAAGAGACAGAGTTATGGCACAGGAGACTTGGGCACACAAATCTTAAGACTATCACCACACTCGCAAAACAAGGCCTTGTAAGAGGTCTCTCACAAAAACATTTTACTTATTCTGAGCATTGTGTTTCCAGTTTAAAAAGTAAACAACATAAAAGCTCTTACAAGTCCATTGAAGAGTCCAAAACAACCAGGTGTTTACAAATGTTGCACATGGATTTGTTTGGCCCAATAAAATCATGAGTTTGAAAAAGAAAAGATATTGTTTGGCCATTGTTGATGATTTTTCTAGGTTTATGTGGACTTACTTTTTACACTCTAAGGATGAGACTGCAGGTATCTTGCAAGACTTTGTTAAAAAGGTTGAAAAGCAATTTGACTTGCCAGTAAAAGTCTTTAGAAGTGATAATGGAACAGAGTTTAGAAACAAGGAGTTGGATGAGTTATGTGTGGCAAAAGGGATTGTAAGGCAGTACAACATCCCAAGAACACCAGAACAGAATGGGGTGGTTGAAAGGAAAAACAGAACTTTGATTGAAGCTGCCAGAACAATGCTTGCAGACTCAGGTTTACCCTTAACTTTTTGGGTAGAGGCTATAAACACTGCTTGTTATGTGCAGAACAGAGTTTTAATCAACCCCATGCATCAAAAGACTGCCTATGAAACTCTGTTCAAAATCAAACAACTGATCTCCTATTTCAAAATATTTGGCTGCCTATGTTTTATACTAAACTTAAAAGATTCAATTTCAAAATTTGCAGCCAAAGTGGATTGTGGTTATTATCTGGGATACTCAACCACTGCCAAGGCCTATAAAGTGTTTAACATAAGAACTAGATGTGTGGAAGAGACTTTGAATGTAAAGTTCAATGAACTTTCATCAATAAAAATCCCAGCAAAGCCTGTTGAACTGTTTTACATTGATAAATTTACATTTGAAGATGTGTCTGTCAAGACTAACCCTGCAGGTACCTCACAATCTTTCTCACAAGACAATGGATGTGATATTGTGATTCCACAATACAAAGTCACTACCACCATCAGAGAAGCAGATGTTCAAAACAACTGTCAAAACTCTGCCACTACTGAATCAATAGTTGTTGATCAAACCTCTGCCATTTCATCATCTCTAACCTCTGTTGATAAAAATCCATCAACAGTGGATAAAAATCAACATTGTGCCACACCCATTCCTCCTATTCCTCCACCTCCATTCCAAACAGATGTTGGTTCTTCAAAATTGCCAACAGATGTTAGCTCAGATGATTCACATCTGCAGCCTTCACCTCTCAACACCATTGTTCCATACACGAGGGATCTAATCTTCCTTAAATCTCATCCACCTGATCAAGTTATTGGCAACATCAATGAAGGGGTTCTCATAAGAAGTCAACCCAAAACATTTGTTTTTTCGCAGGCTTTTGATCTCTCCCCCAACCAGTCAAGTACCAAGAGGCACTGAAAGACAATAGTTAGGTAGAAGCCATGCAAGAAGAGCTCCAACAGTTTCAAAGACAACAAGTATGGGAACTTGTACCACTGCCTAAGGATGTAATTCCAATTGGCACAAAGTGGGTCTTCAAGAACAAAACTGATGAAAGGGCATTGTTATCAAGAACAAAGCCAGGCTTATGGTTCAAGGTTATAGACAAGAAGAGGGCATAGACTATGATGAAACATTTGCCCCTGTAGCAAGACTTGAAGCCATTAGACTGTTCTTAGCCTTTGTTGTCAACCACAACATCAAGGTGTATCAAATGGATATAAAGTGTGCTTTCCTATATGGAAAAATACAGGTAGAGTTATATGTTTGCCAACCTCCTAGTTTTGAAGATCCTTTTTATCCTGATCATGTCTACAAGCTCAATAAAGCTTTGTATGGCTTGAAACAAGCACCAAGGGCCTAGTATGGAACTCTTTCCACTTTTCTAATCTCCATAGGCTTTACACGAGGTAAAATTGATAAAACGTTGTTTTTAAAATGGAGAGGAAAAGATTTGATGATTGTCCAAATTTATGTTGATGACATCATCTTTGGAAACACATGTACCTCCATGTGTGAGGAGTTTAGGAGACTCATGACAGCAGAGTTTGAAATGAGATCCATGGGTGAACTCCAATGCTTTCTTGATCTCCAAGTTAAGCAATTGCAAAATGGAACTTTCATTCATTAAAGCAAATATGTAAAAGATCTTTTAAACAAATTTGACATGAATGATTGCAAACCATGTAGTACACCCATGGTAACCACAAAGCTTGTCACAACTGATGAAAAAGATGACTTGGTTGATCAAACATTGTACAGAAGCATGATTTGGTCTTTATTGTACCTAACTGCATCAAGGTTAGATATCATGTTTGCAACATGTGTCTGTGCCAGATCCCAGTCAGCACCTAGGAAGTCTATTCTCATTGCTGTAAAAAGAATATTCAGATACATAAAAGGTGCTCCCACACTTGGTATCTGGTATCCTGCTAATGGGAATATCAAGGGTTCAGGTTTCTCAGATAGTGACTTTGCTGGATGCAACACCACAAGGAAGTTTACATCAGGAGGGTGTCAATTCCTACGCAATTGCTTAGTGTCTTGGCAAAGAAAAAAGCAAGCAGTTGTTTCCACATCCACTGCTGAAGCTGAATATTTTGCTGCTGCAAGCTGTACAACCCAACTGTTATGGCTTCAAAACCAGTTACTGGATTTTGGTATAACTGCTCTAAAGACTCCTCTCATGTTGGATAGTCAAGCAGCTGAAAATATTATCAAAAATCCAGTATCCCATTCCACCACCACGCACATTAACATCAGACATCACTTTATGAGGGATTGCTATGAAAAAAGGTTTGATTTCTCTGCATCATGTTCCAACTAAAGATCAACTGGCAGATGTGCTAACAAAAGCATTAGACACATCTACCTTTAAAAGTTTGATCTCAAGAATTGGCATGCTTAACTTGGATTAGAAGGCAAAAACCTTTTTTCCTTGAATAAAAAGCATTAAAATGTTTTCAGAAAATAAAAAATTCATCCTTAAAAATAGTTTAAAATGAAAATTTTTCATAAATCCTTAAAAGTCTGTCCATATCCACTGATTGTTTTAAACCTCTGATTGGTTGAAAATTCACCCACTGCTGAAAGATAACCTCTGTTTTCATTTCCTTTGATTGGCCACTCTTGACCAAACTACTGTTGGTATCAACCTCTGATGTCTATCCACTGATAGACATAAATCAGCCACTGTCTTCATATACATTGTACCCAACCACTGTTTTTGCCCAACGGTGGTTTCCAAACAACTGTCATCCACTTTTCATCAGAGGTTGCCACGTGGGCAGATGTTAACCGTCCGATCTTTGAAACCGCTACCACGTCGGGGGGGGGGGGGGGATAGTGCACGGTCCTCCCAACCGCCGGAGTGATCTCACTTCGGGAGCCGCTACCCGACCAAGCTAGCTCCGCGGTGACTTCCCCATACCGACTTCTTACCCTGGGCGACATATGCCACTCCCAAGACTCGAACCCGGTATCTCTGGGAAGAGGTGGGTGTCGGTGGCCAACTGGGTTACCCCAGTTGGTTAAAACCGCTACCACGTCAGCATTCACTTTTTCCCTTTATAAAACCATGTTTAGTCCCCAAACATAGCTTTTACTCGCCGTATCGAATTCAAAAATTCTCCAAAGCAGTTTCCATCTTCTTCACTTCTTCTTCAACCTCTCGCAATTCCTAAACTCCGATCATGGCTCCGATAATCAAACACCCTCATAACTAACTCCCCACTTTTGAGAAAATTGACAAAAACACCGACGTTCACTCAATAATAGACATCCTGTCATCATCCAAATACAAAACACTTCTTACTTCTGATGCACCAATTTACCAAGAAACACTCTGCGTTTTTTGGGCAAATGCCAACATTGAAGAACAAAATAATGAGCCATTCGGTATAACTTCCAAAGTCGGAGGTGAATTGGCTGCCACAACCCCAACTACCATATCAACAACATTTGGGATAAACGACTTGGCAGGTAAGACTTCTTTCCCGAAAAATGAGTTTCAAACAGAGTTGATTGAGAGGGGATATGATGGACAGTTGAATAAAGCTGCAATGTTTAAACAAAATTTTCCACTCCCAATGAAATTCCTGTTCCATACCCTCTTAACATGTCTCTCAAATAAAACCACTGCTTTTAATGAAATACATTTGAAAATTCAGTACTTGGGGTATCCAATTTTAACAAACACTGACTTTGACTACTCCCAAGCACTGTTTACTAACTTGGTTACAAATTTGAAAAACATTAAAAACGGGAAAAATGTTGTTTTTCTCATGTTTCCAAGACTATTAAGCTACTACTTGCAAATGCATATTTCTCAAAATGCTTTTGATCAAGGTACAGCTTTTAAAATGAATAGTCTGTCATCAGAAACTTTTACTCGCCTTATGGCCAAGAGTCAAATGTTTCCAAAACAAAAGCAAAGATGGATGAGCAACTTTTAGATGCGACCACAACTGCTCTTCAAACCTCTATTGCTGAGTCCACTGCTCTTGGTGATCACAGCACTACAACCACTGCTATGAAACACCCACCAACAAAACCCAAAAAGACCAAAATAAAATCCAAAAAGCCCACCAAACCCACCAAAACGGGTCCTCTGGAAGATGAGATCCCAGAGGTTAACCCTGTGACAACACAAATGTCACTAGAAACCACTGTTGCTGCTTCCTCACAACATGTGGAAAGATCTCAACCGTTAAACCAAACTCCTCATGATTCCTCACAAAAGGAATATGTTGTAATCACAGGGACACCACAATATGATGCCATACCTTCATTTGAAAGTATGCTTAAAAGCCCTTCTCCCGGGGTAATGTCTTTTTCCACACCACTCCATTCATCTCTTATTCCACCAACCCTTGTACCACTGTTTGAAGCTATTGTCATTCAGACTCAAAGTAGTCCCTCTCACCAACACATTACTGAGACTATAACTTCAACAATGGCTATGTCTGAACCTGTTCAAATAGCTATCCCACAAACAGTTGCGGAGGCTACACCTCTTGAATTCTACGAAATTCTTGATGGTATTTCAAGTGGAGTAGCTACTACAAATTTTGAATCCACTGGTTTACATTTGGACAGTAGTTTCATCTCTCAGACTCCCTTGAAGGCAACCACTGCTGTGGTTACTAAGGTAACCACTGATCCAGTGGGAAGTCCCCAGAACCAAGAAAAGGGGCATCTGCTTCCGATGATTTGGAGTCTACTCCGATCACTAAGGCAGATACAACCACATCTGGTGGGTATTCAGATGATCCTATTAAGTTAGCTGATGAATTTAGATACAGAAAATTGATGGCTAGAATGTCTTCCTTTGAAAACACTATTGGGGAAATGAAAGACATGATGAAACAGATGTTGGAGGCTTCTAAAAGTCAGCCTAGTCACCAGCAAATCACCCAAGAGTTATGGAATACAGTGCAACCAATACTTGCAGCTCAAAGGGAATAATTAGCTAAACTCCAACACAACTCACACATGGAACTGATCAGAGTTATGGTGGAAACTAGGTACAAGGATACTCAGGCAAAGATAAGGGGTATCAAAGAATCCCTTTCTAAACCTACTGGCACCTCCCCTGCACCTGTTTTTGAAAAGGAAGATTAAGATGATGCCAAAAAAGGGAGAAAGACTCAATGAGAAAGCTGGATATTGATCCTAAAGCAAAACCAAAAGCTCATAAAAAACAAAAGCCAGGGTCTGCCAAAGTTACTTCTGCAAAATTTTCTGAAAAATCTGATGTTGGAAAGAAAAAGGGAATTGATGAGACCCTTAATATTCAAATAGATGAAGAGATTTTGGCAAAGCAGAAGAGAAAAGATACAGCAGATAGCAAGGCTGATGTTTGGAAGAAAGAACAGGAGAAAAAGATGAAAAGAGAAAATATTGGTACTTCTAATAGAAGAAAATCTTTTAGAAACAACAGACCACCAATAGCCACATTTCCCAAAACATCTACTGCTCCTAAAAAGTCTGCATTCACTGCTGCAACCAAACCCAAACCTTCACAAAAAAAAAGCAGAAAATAGCTTCACCACCACCATCTTCCACAAAGCCAACAGATGTTAATGCAACAAAAGCATCAGCAGATGTTAGACCAAAAGTTGTTGAGACACCAGTGGTTTCAACAGCTGTTAGCCAAACCACTGCCTCCATTCATTTTGACACACCAACACAACTACCACAAACACCCCAAAGATTCCCTTCACAATCATCTTTCTCACCTAAACCATCTTCTCCATCAAAAACTCCTCATCCTCCTCCTCCCAAATTTGCCTATGCACGCAAAAGAAAATTTATTGTGCTTAAAGAAGATAAAGAGATTCCATCACCAATTCCTTTATCATATGCTCCTACTCAAATCATTCCACCCTCATCATCTCCCCAAACAAACCCACTTAATCATCCACCCACTGGTTACATGCCATGTGTCATCCCATTGGCAACTCAATATCCTCTGGAACTACTTGCAGTCCAACCTGAAATGGAATCATTTTATAAGATAGAGGATCCATCTAAAAGAACCTTCCCATCTTTATTTGGCTTCAGAATACCTCAGAATCTGGATGAATACTTAAAATTGAAAGCTAATCAAGCAGAGCTTATAGCCAAAGAAGTGACTAAAGGGTTAGGGGACATGAGATATGATGGAGAGTGTGAAACCTTAGTGTTAATGTGCGTATTTCGTGTGATTTATTACCATTTACGTGATTATATGCTTGGAATATGTTCACTGTGTGTTTGTGATTTTACAGGTTAAACGCTTAATTCGGTTAAATTAGAATGCTTAGTGACAAACCGAACAAGCACGGAATCATAATCAAGTAAATCACATCATTCGGTAGAGGTTTCGGGTCGAAAAGTTAGCATGGAAGCATAAGAAACACGATACAATGAAGTTGATGGGCCTTAATGTCATTAATCGAAAGTTGGTACGCATGTGAGATAAAGGTTTCATGCATGAAGAGATCGTAGGCTAGGGGTTGGAGTCGTACCCTACCGTAGCGAGGTTCTGTTTCTTTCAGATTGTATGAACCGTAGCTTACGGTTTAAAAACATAAGTTACGTTGTATGTAAGGAAGTGCGTGGACATGTAGGGAATTTTTTTAAATGGGTTTAAAACCCTTAGAATGTAAGTCAAACACATCCACACAAATTTGGTAGCATAGGAACAACTCATATGATTGTTGGATTCTTTGGATTGGGCCGCTAACATGAAGTCAAACATCAAAGAGATATGAGTGGGATGAATTTTTTGGGCTTTTGTTCACAAGTCTAACAATAACATCATCAATCATCTAGGAGGGCAGCCGCCATATTTGGAGAACACATCAATTCTTATTCTTTTTGGGGGATCATAATATTATTTCCCATCCATCCACACATTCACGCACAATTGGAGGGGTTTTCTTTTGGTTTTGGCGGCAGACATCAAAGGAGAAAGAGAACATCAACATACATCATCATCTTTTGAAAGGAAAGACAAAACGTAGCTGTCAGTAAGGAAGTTTATTTTTTCTCTCCCTAGGCTAAGGTATCGCGAAGATGGCTCGACGATGAAAGCTCTTTCTGATTAGATTGCGAGGTTTATTCATCTTGTACTCGGCTGCAAGTCTTGAACTAACCTTTCAAACTAATTAGTTTTTGCCTAATCCATTCGCTTTGTTCGGTTGCCTTAGTTTCATCAAGCTATGGGTGAGAATGAAGATGAGGGGAACTGGAACGACGTTTTGAAAAGAAGGAAGAGAGGGACTGATACCAGGAAGAAAGAAGGCAACAGTGGAGGGGGTATTACCAAGTACTTCATCACAAATCTCCCTTCGGGTTGTAGACCTTGGGATGTGGCGGAGGTTTTTAGAGATTCTGGAGAGATATCAGGTATGTATATTGCAAGGAAGACTGATAAGAAAGGCAATAGATTCGGGTTCATTAGCTTCAAGAACGTCAAGGATGCAAAGCTGTTAGAATTGTCCCTCGATGGGACAAAGATGGGTGGGTGCAAACTCAAGGTTAACATTGCTAGATTCGCCAATGAAAATACTAGTTTTTGGGAGTTTGACGTTAAGAACCATGTGAAGGCCGATCGTCCGCTTGAGAAGAAATCAACCAATGAGGTTAGGGGAGGTAGTAGCAAGTTCCGATCGGAAGGGGTCTCTTACAGGGACATGTTGGCCTCTAATAATATTAATCATCCGGGAGCGGGTGACCAGCAGCCGGTCGGTAAGATTGAAAGAATTTTTGAAGTTCATGAAGAGACCATTGCATTCTTTGCTTTCCAGGAGAAAACCGTGGTGGGGAAAACAAAGGACATCAAGTCGCTTTCAGCCTTGAATGATTTGCTATGTTCTTCAGGTTTTTGACGGGTAGTCCGTAAGACAACCCCTAATGGTTATAAAGTATAATTTAATCCCGTATTTACCCATGTATTTATCTTGAATTAGATAACTACGGTTGCTTGTGTTTCAGGTACATTTGGGGCTTAAAAGTGTGGAAATAAAGCTTCGAATAGACGCGACTGGATTGGAGATTGAAAGACGGAGAATAAATGAAAAAAATAAAATTTCGGAATTGAAGAATTAAGAAGATAACATCTCTATAGGACGAAATTATGAGAACGTAGGCGAAAACGGCGAAGAAAATGGAGTTGAAACGAGAAAATTATGAAGAAAACAAGAAAACAAAACCTGGCGGCGCCATAGCCTACGGCTCTGGCCGTAGGTTACGGCACTCACTATGTTTTCTGGTCCGACGTAGCCCAGTTTAAGGGTGCCATAGTGCTTTGATTGCCACCGTAGCCTACGGCGGGTGTCGTAGGTTACGGCGCCGTGCTGCGTGAAACTTGTAACTGCCCGTTTTAATAACTTTTTATGATGTCTCTTGAAGTCCAATCATTCCCATTCAGTTACCAAGAGTCTAGAGGCAAATTTTTGGTGTTCTTAAGAGCTTGAAACAATTTCTAAACATCTTGTTAGTGTTTTTAATTCCTATGAACATTGATATGTATGTGATGATGATTGTCCAAGTCATGAGTGGCTAAACTTATGGTGATCATCCTAGGTTGAAGGTTTGTCTAAGACATTTGTGTTTTGATTCTTATTTCCAGAATAATAGACTTGTAACTTTTGTTTGTTTATTATGGTGTGTTGTTTGCTTGTTCGTAAATTGTTAATTTGTATGTTAATCTTAGTCTAAACCATACGTTCTTGGTGCCGTTGGCAATCGAGATATCATGGGCGGGATTAGGATTGGGTATTGATTAATTGGTCATCGGGTAACAACCTCGCCTACTTCTAATCCGAGTACTTAGTTCCCTTTCATCACAACAAGTAACAACACACGAACCATGTCTATGTGGTTCTTTCTAGTGAATTTTAACATGAATGTCAAAGTAAACCGGAGACTTAGGATGGTCATTTGTTCCTCTACTGTTTACAAACCAAATTCTCATTTTGCAATTAGAATAGTAGTCTTATTTTTAAAATCAAACAATCAACCCAACTCTTGAATTTATTTTTTTTTCTCGCAATTAATTTAAATTTAGTTCACTTAGATACATATTCAAATAACACATATTCCACAAACTCCCTGTGTTCGATACCCACTTACCGCTAGCTAATTAGTTGTAATTGGATTAAATTTGATTGAGACCTCGACCTCACGTCAAATTTTGGCGCCGTTGCCGGGAGTAGTGCGCAACGTGTGTTATTTTTGATCTTTTTAGGTTTGTTATTTTTCTGGTTTACTCTGGGTGTGTTAGTGTGCAGGTATTTATAGGTGCATGCGTACTAGGAGCTCTCACAAGCTATCACCATTGGCATTTGATCCAGAAATTGAACAGACTTTGAGAAGAAACATAATTTTGCTACGAGAAAACAAAATCAGTGGTTCACCAACAACACCTACTACACCAGTTACATCAATCAGATACATGGATCAATCACAATTACCACCCACTACAGGTCAACCTACACCATCCTTTACACCATCTTCATCACAACCTTCACCAAATACTACCATTCCTATATCCACACCTGAAATCAAACCAACCAACACTACATTACCCGAGAACACTCAACCTGAATACTCTTTCAGCTATCAAACTACATCATCCGCTGTTCCAGCTTATTCAACATTTTTCCCAACATCCGTTCAACCTTCATCATCACAACAAATACCACCACCTAATTTATACCAAACCGGTCCATCTATCATCCATGCTACTCCATTTCAACCGGGAGTGCAATACCAACATACTTCGGGTGCAAGGTAAGATGGGTATGATGACGAATTTGGGGGATATGATGAAGAAGGGTATATGTATGGAGGAGACGAAGAGCAAGGAGAGTACACTTATGTTCAAGGTTAAAATCAAGGGATGCAAGGTGTTGGTAGAATTCCTCAACAACAAATGGTTCAACAAGTTATACCTCAACAATTACCACCACAAGGTCCACCGATTCAAAGGCAAGTTCGACAACAACAACATGTGGGGCCAAGGTTTCAACCACCTCTACAACAATTCGGACCTTCAAGGCCACAAGTTCAAAGACCAATGGGTCCACCACGTCCAACAGTGCCTTTGGGTGTACCAAGAAGACATCACCGTGAAGTTGTACGAGGAATTGAGGCTCATTTCTGACCCGTTATCACTAATAACCCTTCTCCGGTAGTGATTCCTCATCACCCGGATGGAAGAACATTTGAGGTTAGGACCAATGCGCTTCAAAGTTTACCTAAGTACAAGGGGTTAGCAATGAAAGAACCCTACTTTCATTTGGAGGCATATGATTCTATTTGTAACACTATTGGTGGTCAAGGGTTTTCATCCGATGATATTAAATTGGTGCTCTTTCAGTTTTCCTTAGAAGACAAGGCGAAAAATGGTTTTACACCTTACCTTCGGCATCTATTTACACATGGGCAGAAATGCAACAAATCTTTTTGGAGGAATTCTTTACCGCCCAAAAGACGAATGATGCAAGGAGAAGCTTGTGAAGTTTCCAACAACAGTCGGGTGAAATGTTTCACGAGGCATTCGAGAGGTTTAATATGATGATTAAAAATTGCCCTCACAATGGCATTGAGCTTTGGGAATTATTAAATGCTTTTCATGAGGGTTTATGTTCCGAGGATGCTCGTGATTTGATGTCTATCACGAATGGTACATTTGGTACTAATTATGAACAAGATGATTGGTGTAGGATCGATTACGGACCCGAACGAGTCGTTCAGGAGAGTTTATGCTCAGTACGAAAGACGGAAACAGTCGTACTGAGATCAATTCAGCTAGATTTACACTTTAAACTGTCAATATATTGATTTGACAAAGTATTACAGCGAGATGACACTTCGGCAGCACTTCGTGGCTCAAACCAGAATTACAGAACTCTCTCAAACAAAATCAGGCATCAACTATATATAGGCGAGTAATTCCGCTTGAAACTGTCTCAAGCGAAATCACATTTCAAGCGGAATTACTAATTTCGCTTGAACATGTCATGGTCATTTCAAACGGAATTACAACTTGTAATTTCGTTTGAAATTGCCTCTCACCCTAAATTTGACATTTTTCTCGAACAACGTGCCCTGATCTATCTATGTACATACAAGACTCGATACAAGACGAAGTCGACAGACGCATGCACCAACAGACTCCCCCTCGAATGTTGACGAGTCTTCAGTGTCGAGTCTTCACATCTTCAGTCTTTATCAGTCATTTCATCTACTAAAGTATCTGACACTGTAAGTATCCTCAATTCTCTCTCTTCTCTTTATAAGCACCAACAGAAATCTCTTGATTCCTTAAGTTCATCAGCATCAGCAATCTCAGAATCAGAATCTGGCTTTTTGTCATTTAGACTCCCCCTTTCGATAAGCTGGGATCGCAGTCTGGCTTCCACAGATTCAAGATCATGTCCTGGCTCACATCCTGCTTTGGATTGAAACCTGACCATTTGACCATTTATCCCAAGATCTGTTGCTGGCTCTACTATTTCCTGCACAAATCTCTACCCAAAAATAAATTTCACAAATATAAAATTTGACAAATTTATACTCTGCTTACCACTTATAAAATCAATTCTCAAAATGATTTAACATTTAAAATTTCAAATGAACCACTTGAGGATAAAATTTTTAAATCAATGAATGATTTTACAATATTAAACTCTGATGAACCACTTAAAAAAATACCATTTCTCTTTTCAGAACACACTCTCCCAACCCAATTGTCATCATGTTTAGCACTTGGAATTTTGAAAATTAGCTCTCCAACATCAGTTGTCGAAAATCTTTTTGAATTTTTCAAAATTTATGCTAAAACACTCTGAAAATCTTTTTGGATATTTGAAATTAAATGAAATGCAGTAAAGTAATATTTACATACAATATTTTTGTGAGTTTGTGTAAGAGGATCATATCAGATTCTAAGACAAATCACCAACACCGTTAAGCTTTAAACATTTTAGTTCTAAACGATTCACTTGATTGTCAGTATACTGATCCACTTAAATTTTCATACAAAGTTCAACTGTTTCGAGATACGAGATTAATGTTTTAAGCACTTAAACTTATTCGCGTGTCCCACCTTAGAATATACTCCCGTATCCAGATCCCAATATTCAGTCTTACAGGTGAATATACCTAGATGATATCTGTAAGGGGTTAAATTGCGAGGACCGTGAGAGCTCAGGTCAGAACTTCCGTTCAGTAGAGAGATGACGGCTTCGACTTTTGGTGGGTCCCCTTTAGAGGATCTTTTTTTACAACAGCACATGATTTATCATTTTGCAATGTTTCATCATTTTTTATGCTGAGGGCAGGCTATATTTCAAGCAAGCGTAAAGTATTCTCCGGGGACTAGGCCATTGCTTCCGCAAAATCAGAAGTCCCGGGATAATACCCCAGATATCACTAAGCATAAAGACCTAGTATCTCAGAAAGAGGGGTCCTTCAAACAAGATTTCGGGGGTTACCCATATATCCGAGAGATGTTCCCCACGATATAAGCAAGTTTGAAATTTTAGGTTTATATCTCGTTACAATCTACTAAATGTGCAAAAACCTACTGACACATCATCAGTGAGACCGTTTATCACATTTGACTTTCCAATTCTTTAGCATGTTGTGATAGTCTACTAATGTACTATCATTTCCTCTTTTTGACAACAAAACTCATTTTGATTTTATCATGTTTTTGTATTTTTCAAATTTTCTAATGTTTTTGGATTTTCTAAAAATCTTACTCCCCCTAAAATTCAAAATCATTTAAAGGAAATTTGAAAACAAACTGTACAAATAAAATGACAACTGATATCGAATCACTTCAAATCGCCATCCACTTGGCATAAACAATCAGAACTCCCCCTTACAACAAACCATTTTCCCATTGTGATTTCAAAACACTTAAGTTTGTTTTAATCAAATGGTTTTTTTGGAAAATTAGTTTTGTTGATTTCATAAACCACTTTGTAGGTTAGGGGTTCATCACATTGTTATTCAAAATACCACTTGAAAAATTTAACAATTTTAGATTTTATCAACAAAAATCACTTGTAGAAAATCAAGTACAACTTAATGTCCCTGATTTACCACTTGTAAGTCGAAATATCACAGTTGTGAATTTCTCAAGAAAGATGCCGATTCCTGCTCCACTCTTACCAACCTGGGAGCTCCGACAAGTCTATGTTTTTACTGATCATAATATGTTCCATCCCAGTCACAAACCTGAGATGAAACACCCTTACCTGGTTTTTTCAATTTTTCCTCATAAAGCTCCTTCACCCCTTTGACCTTCCCATCAACCATTTTTCCAAAAATGTGTTTCACTTTGAGGTTAAAGGCTTTTTCAACATCAAATTCCTTCTTTTCAGAAAAAAATTGATTTGAAATCTCAATTTTTCCAATTTTCTTTTTAAAATTTTCAGCCCGAAGTGGTGGAAAGTTAACATCATCCACTATCAGCACTGATTTTTCACCTTTTTCCACAACATGTGGCTCATCTGATTTTGTGGAATCAGATTCATCACCAGAACATAGCTCCTCTGATTTTGATGAATCAGAATCATTGCTAGAACTATCATCAGATTTCTTAACAACCCACTTTTGGTTGTCAAGATTTGCACTTCTCTTGTAAAACCTCTTTGAACATTCACCAATTTCAAATTTTGAATTTTTAAAAAGTTTAGTTCTCTCAATTGGTGGTTCAAACTCAATCACTTTCTCTTTCAGTTTAGAAACTCCCTGTTTGATTTGTTTTGCCTGTGAACAGTTCATGGCAATATGACCACTTTTTCCATATTTAAAACAGGTTCGAGTTTCCTTCTTCTGATCAACAGTCTGCATCTCTTCTTGCTTCTTCGCAAGGAAATCTCTGTTCGATTGTTTTCTGAATAATTTTTTTTTTCTTCTTCAGAAGATGTACCTGAAACAAATATCATTTTTGATTTAAAATCTCGAACATATTTTTTATTTTTATGATTTTCTGATGGAATAAAACCTATGCCTTTCTTTTTGTAATTACCGTTATGGTTAGGTTTCTTTTGAAAACCAGAACCAGAACTGTAACCTTTTTTCTTATTTATCCTTTGTTGATCCCTTGAGGTGTAAGGTCTTGGTTTTTTAGAAAGATTTATATCTTTTATTTCAGAAATATTAATTTCTGTTAATTTGAAAACCTTTTTAATCATTTCTGGTTTAACACCTCTTATTGGAAATTCCTCATCAGAATATAATTTGTCGGAATCATTCAATGTATATGCAACTTTGAATGTTTCGTCATTCAAATTAGATTTTGATAGAAGGAATTCTTTATTATAAATTCTTTTGCCCTGTTTGATGGTTTGACTCGGAGTGCTGGACTCAGACTTTGACTCTGACATAGACTCCGACTTTGACTCCTCAGTTTCATCGTTATCTAACACATGATCCACTACTTTCTTCATCAATTGAGATTGTTGATCAGTGTCAGACGATGTAAACGTAACATCAATATTTTCTGGCAGGTTAACTGAAGACACCGACTCCCACTGTAAATTTGTTGCCTTTTCGACTCTTTCTGAATTTGGATTTCTCGGAGAATATCCATTTTCAAGCGGGGGTGGACACTTGTTGTAACTGACACCTTGTTTCTTACCGGATGTTTTTACTTTAGTATCCTTCTTCTTTTCTTTCTTCTTTTCAAGAGTTTTTTCTTCAGAAACCTTCTGTTCTTCAGTTACTTCATCATCCTCAAATGCCTTCATGCCTTCAACAGTTGGATAAATCCTATCAATGACATAAGAAGTACATGAGTAACTTTTTAACAAACGATTAACTCTCTCAGTTTCAATTCTTTGAGTCTCCAGTTTCTGTTCAAGAACAACACACTTCTCGATATAATTGTTCACAATTTTCTGTTTTATCATGAAAGCTCCCTAAAGTGTCTTCATTGCTGTTGCCTGTTCGTCGCTTGTTTCACTGTACATATTCATGGCTTTGTTCAAAACATCATATGATTCTTTCAGCCTGTTCATGTTGTTAATCAATTCACTGTTTTTCTTCTTTATAATCTCACAATTTTCACAAATCACCGGAACATTTTTAGCGTCAGCTTCTGCATCAACTTTAAAAACTGGAACTTCTTTTACTTTCCTTTTGATCACTGGAGCTTCTTCATCATCACTGCTGACTGGTGTTTTGACCTTTTTCTTTTTCTTTTTAACTTTTTCATCTTCACTATCACTTTCTTCCATCATTTTTAAGTGAGCTGCCATTCTTCTTGCATAATAATCATTATCATCATCACTATCTTATTCAATTCGAGCAACAAAAGCTTTGTGATTTGAATTTTTATTCGGATCATAATCATCCTAACTGAAATTTGCCCAGCTAAAACCTTCTGGCAATTTTTCATCATCTTGATTGATTAGGCATGCTTTATTTGTCACACCCCGACCACGTAAGACAACAAAACGTGGCGGAATCGTCGGGGAGTGTTGTAACAGAATTATTGTTTCATAACACATGGAAATTGAAGTTTTGTTTTATTGATTAAAAGAGTTACAATGTCTTAACAACAAAGAAACATAACAAAGTTAACTAGTCTTGCATCTTTTAAATGTCACTAAGGCCCAAGTCCTCCTAAGTGTATCTTGATCGATCCTATGCATCATTTCCTAAAACACATGTGAAAATAGGTACGTCAGCATAAAAATGCCTGTGAGATACATAGGTTTTGTGAAAATAGGATTCATGACTTATAAGTTTAGAAAAAGTTGTTTAACAAAAGTCAGTCATGATCCTTGTAAAATGTTTTGTTTTGTAAATCAGATGAAAAGCGATGATAAAGTAGTTGATATGTAAAAGAGTAATGTAAGGTTAAATGAATAACCGAGTAAAATGAGTTTGTATAAAATAAGTTGTTTTGTAAAACAATGTCTTGTGAAAAATATGTCATTTGTGTAAAATGTATAAGTCCAAATTGAAATGATTTAAATAACGCTACGACATGTAATATAATACAAGCACTTATATATAGGAAGTACCAGCGGCTTATCCACCATGCTTGTATCATACTACACACGTCTCGTTACTTAAATCACTTACCAAAACAAACCATCAATGTAAAAATGTTTATGTATAGTCAAATGTCAAATGTTTACGTAAAAACCATCAAAATGTAATGTTTAAACCAATTGTCAAATGTTTATGAGAAAACCAAGTCTATTGTCAATATAAACCATGTAATGTATAAACAAAAGTCATGTATGGTAAGTAAAAAGAGACTACTTAAACCACAAGCAAAAATGTACAAAACAGAGTATTTGAATAAATCAAAAGTTATGCTTTGTAGAATAATGCATGCTTTACTGATACAACATTTATGCGGTAATGTTAAACGCCTACATTCAAGCCTTGAGACAGACGGATAACCCTAAGTAAAGGTTATCAAAAGAAAATGTTTTCGGATTCGGTCATTCCATCCATCCAAACAAACCTAGGATTTTAGGAACGGGATTTGTCAAGTCCTATGGTACCACTACCTACTACCGAGCGGCATGATCGGTGTTAATGAATGTAATTTAGTTCTGTTAAACAAACCAAATGATATACCAATTGTAAGCATGTTTTATGAAAATAATGTACCTAGTATGCTAAGTAAACATACAAGGTAGAAATGTAAAACAATGTGTCCATATGTTACGACAACATATGCAACAGAGATGCAATGTAAAACAAATGTACTAAGTATGTTAAGTAAACATACAAAGCAGAAAAGAATGAATGTAAAACAATGTGCTATCATGCCAAGTAAACATACATAGAAAAAGAAGATGTAATGTAAATCAATGTGCTATCATGCCAAGTAAACATACATAGCAAAACAAAATGAAATTTATGTACTAATAGTGTACTAATGAACATAGCAAGTATATGATATGAAAACATGGAAAGCATGAAAATAACAAGTAGGCACATGTGTTTCACCCCAAAATGTTTGGAAAACAGTAAAAGAGGGGTCTATGTACTCACTTGAGGGTGCTTAGAAGTCTTGAACAACAACCAAGCAAAGCTAGAGGGATCAGGAATCAAACGGCACCCTATATAAATAACTACATAAATAACCGGACCTAAATCGGGAGATTGGATAGTATGAGGTTTTGTAAACCAAATGAGTATTGGAACTCATATGATATGGTTTAACAAAGCCTACATACTAAAATGAAACCTAGCCTAAGTGTTTTTGACCCATTGCGACCCGTCTAGGTAGCTTATGCTACTTTAACGCGTCGTCCGCGTAAAACGCGTTTGGAGCGCCTAACTAGTCCTATAACAAGTATAATATGCCTTAACATGTCTAATATTGTTTCTAAATCAGTTTAGATGTCAAAAATTAAGTTACATAGGCTTAAAATTAATTTTGGCGTAAAAAGGGCATTTTGGTCATTTTCCTAAGGCATATAAACTACCTGTCATACAACTAACTAAACGTCGTGACCATAAGGTATAACCTCGGAAGGTTATTCCCTATACAACTATGGTCACCTAATATGTTTGGTCGGATCCAAATGATCGACCAAACGGGTCGGGTTCGAAAGTATAAGCGATTGATTAGATCGCTTACCTTTACGACCCTAGACAAGCACAAATCTAAAAGTGACGAGCTAAACATGCTAAAACATGTTTAGTTAAGTTAGAAAACAGGTTTTGGTATCAAAACAAACGGTTTTGATACCCAAAAGTAGTTTGGTTACAAAATGCGCGTGAATACGTATTTTGGCCGAAACTACGACTCGTCACTGAGCCTAGATAACGTGGTAATCAGTAGGTATAGTCGCTAGGGACTATAACCATCGTGATTACGCTCACGTTAGGAAGTTCAAACGAACTTCGCATTGACCATAAACTGGTCAATTTAGAAAGTCAAACAAAGTTTGACTTTCATGCTAAAACGAATGAAAAGAACGAAGGAACACTTACAGAGGGTCCCCGCAAGTATTTGACCCGATTCACTCTCAGGTAGGAAGCATATACTTCCACTTAGAGAGCAAGAATCAGATCAAATGTGAGGGAACGAATGAAATGGGTGAGGGGTATTTATAGTTTTCATACAACCGTTAAGATCATTTCTCGAAGAATGAGCTTCGATCTAGGTCGTACACCTCAAGCCCACTGATTTGAATACCATGGGAGCCTCCAAACCAGCCCATAGAATGATCAAAACCATGTGCAATAGTGTGCAACAGCTGGAAACAAGTTTATGCTTTCTGGAACCTGCTTACGGACCGTAAGACCCAGAACCAAACAGTCTGTAAGGACCTTGCAGGTCTGATACTTTCATATTTTGGCAGAACAGGCCCCTGTGCATCCAAACTTGCAATTTGATGCATTTTTGACACGTTTAAGCCCCGTTAACCCCATTTCAAAGCTATAAAATGAAGTTAAAGTGTAGGGAACTTAAAATGTGGCCAAAAATATCTCGGATGTCGGTTCGTGTGGCCGTACGGTTGCGTTGTTCGGTTAATTACGATGGAAGTCGTAACGAGCTCAAAAACGATCCAAATTAAGCGACAAATGGATTTTTATCATTCCAGTCACTAAAATAAAATATTTTAATGATTACATAAATTTTTGGATGTCCGGATGTATTCAGAACGTAAGTTATGCGCGAAAATGCAAACTTATGCACTTTTTGACGCTTTTAGTCCCTGAATGACCAAAGAGTTTATTTAAGCACACCGAACCCCTCAAAGCCTATTTCTAAGCTATGTAAAGGATATTTAAGGTATGTTTAACTTGTGGTCAAGTTCCGGAATGTCCGTTACAGTACGAATCGACATACTTTCGCAGTTTTTCGAATTTAGTCCCTGTAAGCGAATAAACTTGATTTCGGCATACCAAACCTTCCAAAACTTATTTCTAAGTTATGTAAAGGTTATTTAAGGTATGTTAAGCCTATGTCACTGTTCCGGAGTGTTTGTTGCATTAAACTGGTTATATTTACGCACCAGATCACGTATAACCTTCCCGAAAGCGATTTAAAGCCCGAAATCGAACAAGAATTGATATGTGCAATCGATACACATATTTTTAAAAATCCCAAGTATGAAACACAATATTTCATTGATTTGGTTTTTGTTTGATGGGCACATGTGTCACAGTCTCCCCTACTTTAGGAAATTTCATCCCGAAATTTATTCGTAGGAGTCTGTCTGTGACTTTGTGTCAAACAATTGTCTTGCATGGACTTTAGGGAGTTTATCTATTTGCGTAGAATAACCCATCAAAGATATACAAGGCATAATCCTGTCATTTTCCTCAACGGACATTCTTCAGAAACGAAAATGAACTGACGGAGTCATTTTCAAAAGATATTCTTCAGAAATGGAAAATGAACGGATAAACAAAAGGATATTCATTTCCTCAACGGACATTTTTCAGAAACGAAAATGAACTGACGGAGTCATTTTCAACGGTTGCTTCTTTAGAAGTGGAAATGGAGGATTTAAACAAACGGATATTCATTTCCTCAACGGATAATCTTTAGAAACGAAAATGAACAGACGGAGTCATCTTCAACGGTTGCTTCATCAGAGTTGGAAATGAATTGGGTTAATTCTAGATACATGACAGAACTTGCTGTGATTTCCGTGCACTAAATTCCATAATTATGTATGCATCCATAATTACGTAATTCCTTGCACAGTCCGCACAGTTTGTTTTGCAATGTTTAGGGGAAGAAAATCAAACCTGTGATGAGGGTGACTAGACTACCATAGGGCCCTTTTTATTAGATCGACAGATGATCTTTTTAATTAGACCACCAAGGAGTCCTTTCAGCTATATCATCACATGATATTCCTAACCAGATTTTTGGATCAATCTGTTTAACTAGACCACTCAAGGGGTCTAATTATGGAGTAGTACTATATAATCCAAGGGTCTTAACTATCATGTAGAAGCCCAATAAGGATTTAAGGTAGTACCTTTTTGAATATCCTACTATGAATCCCTCATGTGAAGATATGAAAGATTCTACGAGGATTTGGATAACGAATATCCAGAGTATACAAAAACACAAAATGCATAAAAGAAAACACAAGATGCATAAACACATAGTCACATAACCACAAAATTGTTTATTTAGAAATTTGTTAATTTATTTTGTTAACAGAGCACATGTATTTAAAGCACACTAGGAATCCATTCCGGGGATTTTATTTGGTACTTTAAATATTATCAAGAATCTAACTATGAAGATAGAAAGATCTTTTAAAGAGAAAATTCGATTTCGATTATAAGGAACCGAAATGTTCGAATTTAGGTACACAAGGAATCCAATTAAGGATTCTGATTTGAATGATAATTATCCACAAGGGTCTAATGTGAGGATAAAAGATCCCATATGGATTTTTAGAAGTTGAAGATGTTTTGAAACCTTGCACTGGATGTGCTTAAGTCAAAACATGAAGTAAAAATGCTTATGAAGTTGGGATGCTAGATATGTCAAGGCGACATATGAAGCAGAATTAAGGTTAAGTCAATGTATGAGGAAAATATTTTGAAAACTATGCTTAGGGTTTCTTTTAAAAAATGTGTTTAATGTTTTTGAAACCTTATATATAATACTTTTGAAATCATAAAGTAGGTGTATTAGGTAAGTATATTTAAAAAAAATGTTTTAAAACCATGCGAGATAAATTTTGAAATTATGTATAAGGTTTTTGAAAACATGAATGATGCTTTTGAAATCATGCATTTGATATAAGTAATTATATTGTATTAATAACATTTTGAAATCATGAAGGTTGTTTTTGAAAACTTATGTTATGCATGTTGAAAAAAATCAGAACGTAATGGGTATGAAAAATGCCTTAGTTTTCTAACCAAGGATTCAAGGGCACAGATGTGCAAAAAGCACAATTACTCATAATTTCGCTTTATTTCTTGTACTTCGTCTTCTAGAATGAAACGAGTACTTAAAATTTTTCGAGGAAATCATGAGCGATCATTTGAAAGGGTGAATAACAAGAGTAGTTTGTAAAGAACATAGTTCCTTGATGTAGGCATCATAGGGAAATGCCATACACAATATGTAACTACGCTCGTACATCAGAATTGTAAACAACAATTTATTCATAAACTGAACACATTGTTTCCAAGTTCAACAAAAGAAACAAAAGTAACAGATACAAATTATTTAAAGCAGCAGCTTCTTCTAATCGCCCAAATGCTCATCCAAGGGTTGGATTTGCATTGACAATCTTTGGGCATTTGTTCCTGAAATGGCTCGTCTCGCCACAGTTGTAGCAAGTACCAGACGGAAAACGAGCTTGAGTAGGGTTGATTTGGAGTTGGGTAACAGCAAGATTTGCAACAACTTTGTTTTGGATAGCAAAGCGGCATATGTTAACCAAATGTCCCCGCCGTCCACAGTAGGTACATTTGAAGCAGGGTTTGAGGTTTGAATGATGACGGTTGCATCGTCTGCACCATGGGGCAGCTCCTATGTATGGCTTCCTAGCTGGTGGCCTTGCCACTTGTCTAGGTCCCGCTTGATTAGGTGTAACTGCTACGGGTTTCCTTGAAGCCTTACGCTTCCTTGATTTTGGTGCAGGCTTGACTTCTGCTTCCTTTGGTGGCTCTTGAGTGGCTTCATTGTTGAGACGAGACATGGCAATGCCTAAATCCATGGTCTTCAGAATCACTTCGCCTATTTGCTGGGCAAATTTGGCTGTTTGCTCGGACATTTGACTGTTGCTGAGAGGAAGAGACATTCTAGAAGGAAATGAAAAGCATAGGAAGAAACAAGTGAAATGTTACCGGATAAACAAAACAGAATGGCAATGCATAAAAATTGCGATCATTTGTTTGTTACCTAAGGCAATCAAATGAGACGGTGACAAATCAAAGTAAACGGGTCATATTAATGTATCACTGAAGACATGCTCGCCTATAAGTGAACACTCACCCCAAGAGTTCCCAGGTAAGAGTGACTGGTCCGATTCTGCGGATTTGTACGAACACTCTAGCCTTCGACAGAAAACTCAGGGTACAGGCATTCACCCTTCCAGTTTGCACGTGTTCACATTATAAGACCCAAACTTTGACGAGATTTGAAAACTTAGAGGGTTCAAAACCTAGTAATCAATCATCCTACAACAGATGACTGGTTTTCAAAGCGGTTTTGAAATTTATGTTCTTGTTGTGGTTGTCGCCTAAGGATAGGTGACGGTATTGTTTTATGTTTAAACGCAAGTTAAACTCGCGTTAGGGTCCTAGGAAGGTTATAGACTAGGTCAAAGCATTACTAATAACCTAATTCCCTATAACCATGAGCTCTGATACCAACTTTTCTGTCACACCCCGACCACGTAAGACAACAAAACGTGGCGGAATCGTCGGGGAGTGTTGTAACAGAATTATTGTTTCATAACACATGGAAACTGAAGTTTTGTTTTATTGATTAAAAGAGTTACAATGTCTTAACAACAAAGAAACATAACAAAGTTAACTAGCCTTGCATCTTTTAAATGTCACTAAGGCCCAAGTCCTCCTAGTGTATCTTGATCGATCCTATGCATCATTTCCTGAAACACATGTGAAAATAGGTACGTCAGCATAAAAATGCCTGTGAGATACATAGGTTTTGTGAAAATAGGATTCATGACTTATAAGTTTAGAAAAAGTTGTTTAACAAAAGTCAGTCATGATCCTTGTAAAATGTTTTGTTTTGTAAATCAGATGAAAAGCGATGATAAAGTAGTTGATATGTAAAAGACTAATGTAAGGTTAAATGAATAACCGAGTAAAATGAGTTTGTATAAAATAAGTTGTTTTGTAAAACAATGTCTTGTGAAAAATATGTCATTTGTGTAAAATGTATAAGTCCAAATTGAAATGATTTAAATAACGCTACGACATGTAATATAATACAAGCACTTATATATAGGAAGTACCAGCGGCGTATCCACCATGCTTGTATCATACTACACACGTCTCGTTACTTAAATCACTTACCAAAACAAACCATCAATGTAAAAATGTTTATGTATAGTCAAATGTCAAATGTTTATGTAAAAACCATCAAAATGTAATGTTTAAACCAATTGTCAAATGTTTATGAGAAAACCAAGTCTATTGTCAATATAAACCATGTAATGTATAAACAAAAGTCATGTATGGTAAGTAAAATGAGACTACTTAAACCACAAGCAAAAATGCACAAAACAAAGTATTTGAATAAATCAAAAGTTATGCTTTGTAGAATAATGCATGCTTTACTGATACAACATTTATGCGGTAATGTTAAACGCCTACATTCAAGCCTTGAGACAGACGGATAACCCTAAGTAAAGGTTATCAAAAGAAAATGTTTTCGGATTCGGTCATTCCATCCATCCAAACAAACCTAGGATTTTAGGAACGGGAGTTGTCAAGTCCTATGGTACCACTACCTACTACCGAGCGGCATGATCGGTGTTAATGAATGTAATTTAGTTCCGTTAAACAAACCAAATGATATACCAATTGTAAGCATGTTTTATGAAAATAATGTACCTAGTATTCTAAGTAAACATACAAGGTAGAAATGTAAAACAATGTGTCCATATGTTACGAGAACATATGCAACAGAGATGCATTGTAAAACAAATGTACTAAGTATGCTAAGTAAACATACAAAGCAGAAAAGAATGAATGTAAAACAATGTGCTATCATGCCAAGTAAACATACATAGCAAAAGAAGATGTAATGTAAATCAATGTGCTATCATGCCAAGTAAACATACATAGCAAAACAAAATGAAACTTATGTACTAATAGTGTACTAATGAACATAGCAAGTATACGATATGAAAACATGGAAAGCATGAAAATAACAAGTAGGCACATGTGTTTCACCCCAAAATGTTTGGAAAATAGTAAAAGAGGGGTCTATGTACTCACTTGAGGGTGCTTAGAAGTCTTGAACAACAACCAAGCAAAGCTAGAGGGATCAGGAATCAAACGGCACCCTATATAAATAACTACATAAATAACCGGACCTAAATCGGGAGATTGGATAGTATGAGGTTTTGTAAACCAAATGAGTATTGGAACTCATATGATATGGTTTAACAAAGCCTACATACTAAAATGAAACCTAGCCTAAGTGCTTTTGACCCATTACCACCCGTCTAGGTAGCTTATGCTACTTTAACGCGTCGTCCGCGTAAAACGCGTTTGGAGCGCCTAACTAGTCCTATGACAAGTATAATATGCCTTAACATGTCTAATATTGTTTCTAAATCAGTTTAGATGTCAAAAATTAAGTTACATAGGCTTAAAATGAATTTTGGCGTAAAAAGGGCATTTTGGTCATTTTCCTAAGGCATATAAACTACCTATCATACAACTAACTAAACGTCGCGACCATAAGGTATAACCTCGGAAGGTTATTCCCTATACAACTATGGTCACCTAATATGTTTGGTCGGATCCTAATGATCGACCAAACGGGTCTGGTTCGAAAGTATAAGCGATTGATTAGATCGCTTACCTTTACGACCCTAGACAAGCACAAATCTAAAAGTGACGAGCTAAACATGCTAAAACATGTTTAGTTAAGTTAGAAAACAGGTTTTGGTATCAAAACAAACGGTTTTGATACCCAAAAGTAGTTTGGTTACAAAATGCGCGTGAATACGCATTTTGGCCGAAACTACGACTCGTCACTGAGCCTAGATAACGTGGTAATCAGTAGGTATAGTCGCTAGGGACTATAACCATCGTGATTACGCTCACATTAGGAAGTTCAAACGAACTTCGCATTGACCATAAACTGGTCAATGCAGAAAGTCAAACAAAGTTTGACTTTCATGCTAAAACGAATGAAAAGAACGAAGGAACACTTACAGAGGGTCCCCGAAAGTATTTGACCCGATTCACTCTCAGGTAGGAAGCATATACTTCCACTTAGAGAGCAAGAATCAGATCAAATATGAGGGAATGAGTGAAATGGGTGAGGGGTATTTTTAGTTTTCATACAACCGTTAAGATCGTTTCTCGAAGAATGAGCTTCGATCTAGGTCGAACACCTCAAGCCCAATGATTTGAATACCATGGGAGCCTCCAAACTAGCCCATAGAATGATCAAAACCATGTGCAATAGTGTGCAACAGCTGGAACAAGCTGGAAACAAGTTTATGCTGTCTGGAACCTGCTTACGGGCCATAAGACCCAGAACCATATGGTCCGTAAGGACCTTGCAGGTCTGATACTTTCATATTTTGGCAGAACAGGCCCCTGTGCATCCAAACTTGCTATTTGATGCATTTTTGACACGTTTAAGCCCCGTTAACCCCATTTCAAAGCTTTAAAATGAAGTTAAAGTGTAGGGAACTTAAAATGTGCTCAAAAATATCTCGGATGTCGGTTCGTGTGGCCGTACGGTTGCGTTGTTCGGTTAATTACGACGGAAGTCGTAACGAACGCAAAAGCGATCCAAATTAAGCGACGAATGGATTTTTATCATGCCAATCACTAAAATAAAATATTTTAATGATTACATAAATTTTTGGATGTCCGGATGTATTCAGAACGTAAGTTATGCGCGAAAATGCAAACTTATGCACTTTTTGACGCTTTTAGTCCCTGAATGACCAAAAAGTTTATTTAAGCACCCCGAACCCCTCAAAGCCTATTTCTAAGCTATGTAAAGGATATTTAAGGTATGTTTAACTTGTGTTCAAGTTCCGGAATGTCCGTTACAGTACGAATCGACATACTTTCGCAGTTTGTCGAATTTAGTCCCTGTAAGCGAATAAACTTGATTTCGGCATACCAAACCTTCCAAAACTTATTTCTAAGTTATGTAAAGGTTATTTAAGGTATGTTAAGCCTATTTCACTGTTCCGGAGTGTTTGTTGCATTAAACTGGTTATATTTACGCACCAGATCACGTATAACCTTCCAGAAAGCGATTTAAAGCCCGAAATCGAACAAGAATTGATATGTGCAATCGATACACATATTTTTACAAATCCCAAGTATGAAACACAATATTTCATTGATTTGGTTTTTGTTTGATGGGCACAGGTGTCACATTATTATCGGCTGAAATATACTTGTCCCAGCTGAAATTATCTTGATTCACCAAACATGCTCTCTTAGATGATTCTTCAATCTCCTTCCTGCCATGAGCAGTTTGCATCTGTTGTTGATGTGGCTGTTGAGCAACTTGATGATAAATCGATTTCCGATAGTAATCATTGTTGTTGAACGGATTTTGAGCTCCACTTGCTTCGCGATTAGTGCACTCCCTCTTGAAGTGTCCTTTCTCCCTGCAACGAAAACAAGTAACTTTAGATTTATCAAAACCTAAATTAGAAACACATGCATCATGGAAATCATCTCTTCCCGTAATTTGTTTAAACTTTTCGGCTCTCCTCAACACACTTGCCAAACACCACTTAATATCCATCAATTCCATTTCTTCAGCGTCAATCTGATCGTAATCCTCTTTGGTCAACATTGGATTCCCGATCCTTCCTGCTACTAAACTTCCATAGGACTCCAACACAGTTCCCAACAAAGACATGTGACTTTTCGCAACTTCTTCAGAATAATCCTGATCATTTTCAAGATTCAATACAATGTTGCATTGTAGCTTCTTGCCATTCTTGGTTGCTGAAATGTTTGGATCAAATGATGGATATGAGGAAAAACTTGTGTTGCTGTTTGATCCTTTGGATGAACTTCCAGATGAATTCTTGGCATTGAAAGCAGTCTCAACCTTTGGTGACATGTTGATGGTTTTATCATTCAACCCAGCTTTGTAATAAAGCCCAATGTCTTATTCACCATTGAAGTCTTTCATTCTTGAAATCTTTCTTTGTTCCATCTCCTGAGCAGCAATTTTTTCAATGAACTTGCTCAGTGTCAGACTGCTAAACCCTTTCTTGTTCCTTAGCATCATGAGATATGTGCCCCAAGTCTCGTGTGGCAATGCATCAGCTAGCTTTTCAATCAATTCCTCATTATCTTTATTGATGCTCAATCTCTTCATGTTCATTAACAAATTACAATATCTTTCAATAATTTGCTTTGTGCTTTTATTTTTTAAACCATGAAACAGATCAAACTCTTTCTTCAAAAGTGATTTTTTGTTTTTAACCATCTCTTGACTTCCAACAAACTTTGATTTTAAGCTTTCCAGATCGAATAAGCACTTCCATTATGTTGCAATAAAACCAAGATATCTTCTTTCACAGCTTGTTGTAATAGACTTAACATCATTTTTTTCATTTTTGTATTTCTTTTTATCATCAGCACTCATATCTTTAATTGCAATTTCCTCTTCATCGTCATTCGTCAGTCTAACATATTTCATTTCAACACAATCCCAAGCATCCAAATAATTTGCTTGAACCCATTTTTCAAACCGTCCTTCCCAACCTTTATACTCCTCAATATTCATGAGCTTAGGCGGTTTTTGCATAGTCCCCGTTTCAATTTCCAACATTGTCTGCTGTGTAACAGTAATCGGGGTAGCAAAGGCGTTATAAAATTCCTCTTCCATGTTTCAGATATACAAAGTTTACAAAACAGTTCTGTTCAAACGGAATTAACTTTCAAACGAGATTCCTTTCAAACGGAAATATACTTCAACACAACTTCAAGCGAAATCCCTACTTCAAACGGAATAACCTTTGGAGCGAAATCAGCACTTTCAAACGGAATATCTAATTTCGTTTGAACTAATACCCTTTCAAACGGAATCACTAATTCCGTATGAAATGTCAAACGAAATTACAACTTGAAGCGGAATAGCAGGTTCAAACAGAATCACTCAAGCGGAATTACCTATTCAAATGAAATCAACCAATTTTTCAAACGGAATACCGGTTTCAAGCGGAATTAACAGACTAATTCCGTATGAAAAGCTGCTGACATCATCATCTCGAGCTGATTTTGAAGCGAAATAACAATTTTTATCAGTTTTAGAGTGAATTAAGGTCCAATTTTCTCAAGCATTTGATAAAACACAATTGCGAGCACAATGTATGAAAATTAGCCGATTTTAACCGTGAAAAGTTGAAAATTTTGAAAAAGAAGGTGTAGAAATCAGAAATTGCAGCTGAATTGGTAAGAACTCTTCCTCCTGAGCTCTGATACCACTTGTAGGATCGATTACGGACCCGAACAAGTCGTTCAGAAGAGTTTATGCTCAGTACGAAAGATGGAAACAGTCATACTGAGATCAATTCAGCTAGATTTACACTTTAAACTGTCAATATATTGATTTGACAAAGTATTACAGCGAGATGACACTTCGGCAGCACTTCGTGGCTCAAACCGGAATTACAGAACTCTCTCAAACGAAATCAGGCATCAACTATATATAGGCGAGTAATTCCGCTTGAAACTGTCTCAAGCGAAATCACATTTCAAGCGGAATTACTAATTTCGCTTGAACATGTCATGGTCATTTCAAACGGAATTACAACTTATAATTTCGTTTGAAATTGCCTCTCACCCTAAATTTGACATTTTTCTCGAACAACGTGCCCTGATCTATCTATGTACATACAAGACTCGATACAAGACGAAGTCGACAGACGCATGCACCAACAATTGGCAATTCTTGGAACAAATGGCGGTCACATCAAAAAGGAAGGCCCAATCATCAAGGAGAACACGACCGACCATTACCCGAACTCAAGTGCATGCGGTAGATGATGGTAATATTCAAACTTCGAGTCAAATTTATGATGTTTGTGCACTTTGTAATGAGTTGGGGAATGCGGCCGAAAATTGCCAAGGAGGTGGAGGGCAATATGAAGAAGTGAATGCTATTGAAGGTCATGGTGGGGGTGGTAGAAATTACAACATGAATTCAAATACATACCACCTCGGGTTACGAAACCACCCGAATTTTAGATATGGGAACCCGTCAAATCAACTTAACCCGAACTTTCAAGGAAACCAAGGAAATTATGTTCCTCGCCAACAATTTAATAATCAAGGTTTTCAAAGGCAATTCCAACAACCGGGTAATGAACAAAGTGGGTTTTCAGGTCAAGGTTCCTCTGGTGGAAATGAGGTCATGGAGATGTTGAAAGCGATGCAAATGGAGATGCAACGAAGAAATCAGCTTGATGAGGTTCGTATGCAAAAAGATGAAATCCGTGACAAAGCTATTCAATCGTTGACCACTTAAATGGGTCAACTTGCGAGTGAAGTGGCGATATTGAAGAAAGCAAAAGGCCAGCTACCGAGTGACACGGTGACAAATCCCAAGAACATAAAAAACGTTAATATCAATGTGGTAAGCACCGTTCCTAGTACCGAATTTAATGAAAAATTTCTAACCTCTTCGTGTCAAATAAATACAGGTATAGGGAAGGACGCTGATAGTGAGAATGATAAAGAACATGGAGCACCAATCGTGCATATCCGTGTGGGAAAATTAAAAATCCCTCACGCATTGTTGGACTATGGGGCGAGCATGAGTTTGTTACCAGGTGATCTGTATGAAATGTATGATTTTGGTCCGCTTGAAGATATAGACACCATGGTGAGCTTGGCGGATGAGAGTTGGAGGCATCCGCGAGGAGTGGTTAGGAATGTCATAATTAGGTTGGGAGAATTCGACTATCCGGTGGATTTTCTGGTCTTAGATTATGTTTCTACCGAATTGGAATCACAACAAAGGGTAATTTTAGGTCGACCGTTTCTTTATACAACAAATGCTCAAATCAACTGTAGAGACGGGGTTATTACGATGACCGAAAAGAACCGTAAGTTATACTTCGATGTTCATACTAGGGAGATTAGTTATGAATCTATTTAAGAGAAGGGTAGAGAGCCTAGTGACCATATGATAAGTGTGCATCAAAGAATAAAAACAAACAAACCACCGGGGTGTGAAAAGAAGTATGAGGGTTC